>JAIXNV010001164.1:2782-14090 GCA_020917445.1 Riparia riparia
AAAAAATCCCACACCCACAAAAAAACAAACAAACGCAGTCTCCAGTTCCAGAGGTGGAACCTCCACCTGTATCACAGTTCAATTCAACAAGTGTCCTCTCTCATACAAATAACTGCTGCCTAGGGAAATTAAATCTTCCAGGTATTGAGTTCAAAGTACCCAGATTATTTAGTCTGAAAACTCATCAGGTTATATTCCACTGGAAGTTAGAGAAACAAAGGGAACAAAAGGAATCCCTCGTCTCCTGTTGCTGCATAAGGGTAACCTTACATAACTAAGTGTAACCCAGTAACAAACTGGCAGCCCCACAACTTTTTTTTCTTTTTTTTTTTTAAAGGCAATTATTTTTCGGCTAGTTGTTTTGGTTGCTTTCTTCACATAATGCCTATCTCTTCAGGCTTCTCTGGGCTGAAGTTCAGTCAATTAGCTCTCCTCCAAACCTCATTATAATTCACCAAATTGTTAATCTGTTGGGTTGGCCATCATGAAGATATAAACGTGAACAACAGTTTACTGGGGATATTTTACCATTTATTCCCCCATTTCTCTGATTACTAATGCATGACTGTGGAAAGGAAGGGGCGTTAGAGGCGGGTTTATGTTGTTATCCATGTTGTTTTTGAGGTCTGTAACTGTCCAGTAGATTTCTGTGTGACTTGCCAGAGGAAAAGAAGCAAGCCACTCCAGAACAATTGTCCCAACACTTTCAAAGGGAGAAAGGCAGGGTGGCACTGGCAGGTGACAGCACTAAGGCAGTACAAGGGGAAAAACACATGCTTAACACCTACAGGAACCAACTCCTGTGCTGTGCTTAGTACTGTGCCTACATCATGTATGAACTGATTGGGATGAAGGAAATATGAAGACTCCAGGCATTTCATCTACCTGTTGTCTTCATCATTGAGATGGCCACAGCACTCAGAAGTGCACCTTTAAAAACTTGAGGGGGTTCCAAGTATCAATACCTTGTTATCTAAAAGTCTTTCATACCTTTTCTATGTTGCTGTCCCGTGAGTAGCTCCACACAGCTCTGACTCTCTCTTCTTTCTGCATTTCCATCTTGCTCCCTTCTGTCCCTCACACAACCTCCTGTCCCTTCCTCCTCACAGCACAACTAACAGACTCCAACTGACTCTCTCCCAGCTAATTGACTCTTTTATCACCCACAGCTGTGAGGGCAAGGCTGTTCCCACTCTTGGGTAATTAACACAGCTGCAACGCATCAGGGGCAAGATTGCCCCCAGCACCATCTCCACCTGTTCTCCCACATCTACCCACAGAACAGTAATGTTATCCCATGCATGCCTCCTGCACAGAGACAACAATCACATAAATCCTTCATTACCAACTCAGTTTTCTCACTTTTACCATCTTGATTCTCTCCCCCAGTGAGTGGCCCTGTGGGGCTGAGTTGCAAGCTGGGTTTAAACCATGACAACTTAGAAACTTATCTAGCAGAGGGTCCTGAGAATTTAGTGCTAAGTGATACTATCAGACAACACTGGTACAGACATTAGATCCATCATTCTGTTACTATTTTACTTAAGCACTACTGTATGGGACACACAGATCAATAAGCAAAGATGTGAAGCGTGACTGTAATACTTCCTCATTTTATACTAGAAGCCATCGCTCCTTCACATTTAAAGGAATCCATATTTTCTAAGGATAATAGTAATTCTTAATTACAAAATGATGGTTTAGTCAGCACACCTGCCTTTTAAACATAGAATATGTTCTTTACAAAGTACATGCCTCTTGTGATTTCAAGGAAAACTGCAAGTGTAGAAGAGTGTGAAGAACAACAGTCAGCAAACAGTCAAAAAGCTTTCTGATGATGAAACTCCCTTTGAAGTGGTCTAGTTCAATATTGTTATTTCTGGAATTTCAAGCATGAACTCTATGAGCAGCCACACTACACATTTCTGTTCAGTGCCAATAAAAGTCAGCTAATTTGGTACCAATACAACAGGATATTATTGTTTATGTACAGTTTTTATCTCATAGTTAAGGACAAATCTGCCAAATTTCACAAGGTATTTCCTTATTAACTTTTAGAAATGGAGGAGCCACAGTCTTGAGCGCAGATCTCTTTTTTTTCCCATTGAAATGAAAACTTCACCCTTAGAAAATACACTTTGGTACTGAATGTATTCATTAGCTTTTTGCATTTGTTCTTAATTTGATGATAAAGACATTAAAAGGATGTCATATTATAGTAAATTCAGTTTTGACAATGGATTCACTCATCCATTGTACTAAGTCAGAAAAGGTTCTTGCATTAAAACGGCTTAAAATTTTCAAAGAATCCTCTCCAAAGGTGATCAATTTACATGTTAGCTTAAGGAAAAAATCATGTCACCTTCATTTTCATTTTTTTCCTTAAAAAGTAGTCAAAACATGCTTGCACATTGCAACACCACTGAGGGCCCCCCCTGAAAAATGACAGTGCATAAATTACAAAGCAAGCTTTTCACAGCAAATACGGATCTGTGCTCAAGTTAGAATAACATTCTCTTAATCCCTAAAGCACAGCAGCAATAAATGCATCTTTAATATTTTCAGAAGCTGTTACTTTTCCCTTTTTTTTTAAACCAAACTGAAGTGCTATGAGCTTAAACTTCTCTCGTTGCACTGCTCCAGGCAGTGGATCTCTTAACATAGGCGTTTTCATCCTGTGAATATAGGTGAGAGAATAAACCAACGCCTGTTTTCGTCTTCTACATAAAGGCATTTGTAGCTAGACAAGAACCTGTGAGATATCAAACAGGCTAATGAAACCCGACTACCCTAAAAGGGACTGGCTGACAGCTTGGCTTTCGTTTGATAAATAAACATCTGAAGTTGTTATCTGCTGCAAATGCTTTCACTTGGGGTCCAACAGTAACTTTCTTGTAATAACACTAAGATTTAAAGTAACACCAGAGTGCACTGTATGTTAACTGAGATATAGTATTTGTCTGTTATTATTATATAATTTCAAAAACTTCTAGACATTGAAAAATATAAGCTTCTATAAATCTGACCAAAAAATATAGGTATGGTTCAATGCCTGAATAAAATTTCCTAACAGTTGTTTCAATTTCCTGCCATGCAGTCTAACTAGAAACTGATTATCATCGATAAGAAATCTTTCACCTCTTAGTATAATACGCACCTAGCTTTCTGTGAAAATGTAAAATAACAAAGTAATATTAGTGAGGAAAGTACTCATTCACTACATTGCTTCTACCTGCTCAACACGCTGTATTTATATGGCAGTCAGCTCCCAAATAGATGGCACCAGAAGATCAAAATAGTTGCTTGTCACAGCATGCAAAGAAAAGGGAATTTTCTTTATCTGCACACACAGTTTTTGAAGCTGTCCTGTGAGAGGTATCTCTCAAATCACTATTTCCCCTCTCTTCCCACAAAAAAAAAAAAAAAAAAAAAAAAAAAAAAAACAAACAAAAAAAACACCATAAAATTGCAAACCCTTTAATTATGCCCAGGGACATGGATGAAAAATTACAAACACTGCCAAGCGTGTACCTAGAAAAACTGCCTTGAAGTGGGTGGGGGTGTTTAGATCTTGGAAGCTGCTGTGTAATCAAAAGCTTTTACAAAAGCTAAAGTAATTTAAGTCTTGTCAGAGAGCCTTGCTGATTCTGGTAGTTATTTTCCTGCAGACACCGTAAGTTGATCAGCTTTTCACGCAGCATTCGCTGGGGCTGTCATCCAGAGTGAATGCTCTGTCTGTGCCCTCAACAGCACCAACCCAGAAAAGGACAAGATGTAGAAACAATGCAGAATCCAGCCTTTAGAAAGCATGAAATGTAGCTAAGAACTGAAACTCGGGCTGTTTGTTTGCTAACTTCTTTAAGTGCTGTTAACCTAAGAAATCAGTAAGGTGGAGAAAGGTACCTTCTGTGACTGACAGGGATACTCAGTACATCTTCACTGATACTTCTAAGGGAAGCCTTAGGCATTGAACACACTAAGATTTATTTTTTTCAACCGCATTTTTGCTCAGAAAGTTGAACTTTCATCTAAACTCCTCACTTTATCCGTTTTGAGAAACTAGAGGTCCCTCACTATTACGCCTCAGGCGATACAATAATGGAGAATCACTTTACACACACTGGCATCCAAAGGCTGGAAAAAGCCCCCAGCACTCATAACAGCATCAGCATATGCAGGTAGCAAGGGTAGAATGGGATTTTGAAATTGTTCTGGTTTTCACCTATCATTCAAAAGAACTGCAGAATGTGGAAGTCCTCTGCAGCTGGTCACCTGGACAGAATTCGAACAGGACACCTGTATACAGAGCCTGTGAAGAACTGCTAAGCATCAAGCAGACTCAAGCTTTTGTTTAAAAGCCACAGAGCAAATATAAAAAGCTTGAGCACAATCAAGCAACAAGTGTTTTTTGGGTTTTTTTTTTTAATGGAATATAAATCCTTTCCTGAATGATGGATTATAATTTTGTATTTATAAATCATATATTCAATTGGTCAGGTGTCTTCTGAGATTCATACTGAGGCACATACCAACATACAATCAATTTTTTAAAAAAATCTATTTTTTAAATATGATATGAAATGCATAACAACTCCCAAGGAGAATGCCACAATATAAGCAGAACACCCACATAACTTTTTTTTTTTTCCATGTGCACAGAGACCTATGATTAAAGTCTGAACTCCCATGGTTTTGATGCATACAAATATGTGTTACACACACTGCCTCAGCAGGCACTCATTATGCAGTCACAGCAGAGAAAAAGTAAATGCCCCACTCAATAAGAAGGAAGGAGGAGATTTTTCATGAGTTCTGCTGAAAGGCAACAACAACAACTTACAGAAAAGAGGCATTACTGCATATCCCCTTTCTACTCATCATTTGGGATAAAACAGTTTACTAATATAAATAGCTAAAACAGTAATTCAGCTAAAATTAATTTCCAGAAGCTATAAACCTCAAAAATTCCTTACCATTCTAAGAGTAACTAAGCAAGTATATAAGAATAACTAAGCAATGTAAAAACTGAGTAAAATATTAATTTAAGCAAAAAATAACAACCTGTCTTTTAATATTTGGGGATAAATTATATCTATATTCAATTACTCAGATGTGCAGTCACTGAAAGCAAGAGTTACTCCAGGAGATGTGGTCTAGTTCTTTACAGTATTTTTGTTCCATGGTGGATGTCAATTAACCCATCAGCTTCAGATGTATTAAATAATGCAGATTAAGACTCAAAGTAGTCTAAAAAAGACATTACAGTGATTTCCTGTGGTTACGACTGTATATCACACTTTAGTATCCACAGGCAAACCCTTCTATAAGTGAATGTCATTTATCTATACCTGAGGGAATAATCTATTTTTAAGAATGCAAATGCTGGTTACATATTTAAATTAATGAGGCATGGGATGTAGGTCAAGGACGAACTGGAGAGAATTCTTTTTAGTAGTTTTAATGCTATCTGCAGCAGTTTTTGCACATTCTTAAATTAGTCTGTAGGCATTTTGAAGGTTAAAGACCAGTGAACTTTGAGAACATAATCATGAAGTTCAATGCAAAGAACAACTTAAATCATATGCTGGAAGGGTGGCATTTCAATTTTGCCAGAGGCAAGGTAAAAAGCTTACAAACAACTCTGTTAAATGGAAACTTGTTACGTAAAAATACAGGTAAGAAATAGTAGGACTAAAGTTGTAACTGAAAACTACACATTTCTCCTATTTCTGTCCTGCATTGCCTCTCCCGCTCAACATTTACAACCTATGGAGTCAAAGACAAAGGCTGCAGTGACTGGCGAAATTAAAAAAGTATTTATCAATAAGGCAGACAACTGTAAATTATGGAGTGGTATTTTGCAAGTACGTATCTGGGAGATCAAATGCTTCTCGGCACATCTGGAATGTCATCTACACTTATTACTACACACTGATTATTTCATAAGTTCTTCCACTTCCACCTAAACACTACTAGAGGTTCATAGCTTTTACCAAGATAAAGACTCCCAAAAAAAAGGTCTCTCCAACAAGAATCTCAGCCAACAAATTAGTAAAACACTGTAGCTCATTTTCATACAGCATGAGGGTAATGAGAGCACTATCAGGCACTTTCTCCCTTTCACCCTTACAGACACAAAGCACAAGTCAGATTTAGACCACATGTTGACTCCACAACTGCCACTAACAAATACTTCCTTATAAAATCCCTAACGTTAACTTGCTGCTGTGAGCAGCTCCAGATCTTCAACTGTGGGCCGTATGTGCAGGATGTGTTGATACTAATAAACCTTCCACTTAGTCTGTTGAACCAGCAAGTTTTGATTACTATTACAGCTGGATCTTTACGTGCTAATTAGTTTCACAGATTCAACATTTGCACATTACAGAAGATTTCTACGTAAACAACAAAACTCACAGAACAATTATGGTTCTTGGGGTTTTTTACTGCTGAACTCATAAAAATCTCTTTTTCTTGTTTTTGGATATGTCTGTTGTCTTTGAACAGATTATTTTTATTAATTTGGTAACTAATCCCAAGAATTCGTTAAACTTTAACAATTTGACACACCATTTCATGTTACAAATGCTACATACAACTACACAATGTTGTGCTACACACATCACTGCTTAATGAGTAGTTTACAACAGGCCAGGGCATTGCCAATGTCTCAAGGGTGGATCACTTGAGGAGCGAGATGAGACAGACTCTGTGTCTGATCAGGAGCCCTCATGCAGGTGTTCCGCTCTCACAGCTCACTTCCAAAGACAGGAAAAGAACAAGGCACAGAACACAAAAGCACAGCTTTGCTTCCTTGGAGATGCACGTGACAGGCAAATCCTGCTTAAAACCCCCAAAACCTTATGTGGCTGAGGCACTGCATTAGGAAGATGCACCCTAAAACCTTATTCTCCCAAGCCCAGTGCACTGGCACCTCCCTTGGGATAAAAGGAAGGTTATAATTTCTGAAATAAAGCCATTTGTCTTCCAGCACCCTCCCTTTCTATCTGTATATTAGGATAGACCATCTCTGACCTAACAGGAGTATTGAAAATATGTTCATTAATGCTTATATGACAGTTTCATAATTAGTTTTATGAAGGATATCTCAGGACTGTGAAAGATAACATAAATTTTTAGTTGGAACTAATTTCTGTTATCTTCTTTCTTGTGGTTAGTCACCAGGTTCTAGTCTCAAAACTGTTCTCCTGGGCCCTTCTCTCTACCTTTTTGCTCCATGTTTCAAAATAATCCACTTCAGCTCAGGTCTAGACTGCCACCATCAGCCTTGCTAGGTGTCCTCTCCTGCAGCTACAGCAATTATTTATTATTCAGTGACAACAATGTAGCAAAAGTGCTGGCGTTATGACTCTTCATCTATATTGAGAGTTCAATAAAACAACCTGCTGAAGATCTTTTTGTTTCTCTGATGTACATTCTCTACAGATCACATAATCGTAAGTATGAATCTCAGTAGGAAACTAGTATGCTTTATTTCAAACCTGTCAACATTTTTGATGCTTCTTCAAAAAAATTATTTGTTGCACTTTCCTCCCACAAATTCTCCAGATTAAATAGGAAACACAGGAAATACATTCTAAAGGCTTTGCATGGAAAAAAAAAATGCACGTATTAATAAAGTCAGAAAAGCATTTTAACTGTCATACCAAGTAGATTTTACTAAGGAAACAAAGGAAATTATTAATATTTTAGTTTAGTAGTGCAAACATCGTATTACTTATCTCTTAGAAGCAGCTCTTTATGATTTTTTAAAACTTGCAGTAACATCTTGCATTTGAAAACAGATGAAAACCCCAAATAATTACAAAGCTATAGCTTTGTACATATACATATACATAGCATCAATTAGATGAAGTAAAGATACCTACTCCCCTTATAGCAGGAGTGCAGATTGATTTTAAAAAAGTTTTTGGAAATTCAGAGGGTATCAACCCTGGCTGAGGGCTTATGGCTATACAAAGGTGTTGACCAGTCTTATCTTTTAAAATGTTTTATGAAGCCACATACAGCAGAGTTGCCTGTGGATTGGACATAATAATCAGCAGGGGAAGGAGAGCTCATTAGTACAAGCTCTCCTTCCCCTGCAGATTACCTCAGCATGAAGCCACGTATCTCAATCAAAAAAAGATTGCTATGGAGAGCTACACAAGATGTTTCCAAATCAGCTAGCTCGGGGCTCAGCCTATAGCTGCAACCTTCTTTTAACCTTCAGAAAAGCAGAAGGACCAGGATGCTCTCTAAATATTAGCCATCTATAAGTTTAGAAATAAACCACTTAGCAGATAAAAGTCACCAGCAGACCTGGCCCTGTCTCATGCTCACAGCTGATGCCCAGTGCAAACACATGGAAATGTTGTATGCTCAAATGCCAGCACAGTACAGAGTCTCATGAATGCCAACTATTGAATAGTGACCATTCAATACAAATAATTGTATTGAATTGTATTTCATGGGTTATTAACAGTTGAAATTTCAGTTTTGACCCCCAGTTTCCTAGAACAAACCACATCTGTCCCCACTCTGGAAATGAACTGTAGCTGATCAAGTCCCTTGACCTGATTTTGACACAAGATATCCCAGCCCCTATTGCTGTGTACTGAAGCCTGTAAAATCAGCTGCTAAGTGAATGTGACAAGGAACACAGCAATGCTTGCCTATCTAGATGAGATCAGACCTGAGTCCTTATAAATGCTGTACCAGGCATTGTTTTAGCTCCACAGAAAGCTGGAACACATTCTGTAATGGCAATTATGTAGTTGTCGTTCTATCAAAATTAAACTTAGGGACACCCTAAGGAAATCTAATATAGAGGCACTGAAATGAAGCAGAGGTTACAGAAGCATGGACACAAGTTGCAGGATTTCCTTTTGGTGAAATCATATGGGAGGTGCTGGACCAAGAGGAGATAATTTGGGATTGGTGTTAGCACGTGAAAGCCACAGTGACCAGAAAACATTAAAGTGCATCTAAGATGCCAAGCATGATCTTCTGCTAAGATCAGAATGAGTTTTCTTTTTCATATTCACCGCTTTCACATACACTTTGAATCATAATTTTCAATCCTGAGAAAACCTACTAAAGTCCCATCACACAAAAGGCTGAACAATACACAAGGATTGCTAATTACAGA
Organism: Riparia riparia; assembly: GCA_020917445.1. Lineage (NCBI taxonomy): Eukaryota > Metazoa > Chordata > Aves > Passeriformes > Hirundinidae > Riparia > Riparia riparia. The sequence goes on from JAIXNV010001164.1 coordinate 11,934, forward strand.
GCCTCATTTACATGCTGCTAGAAATTGTTAAGTCCTCTTATTATGAAGTGTAAGTGTTCCAATATATGGGACAAAGTTTCTAGAAACCAAGTAAGACAGTTTTGTGAGAGATTTTCAACACGTTTATTCACCTTTGGTAGTAGCAAATGTATCTTCTGCTATTTGTATTTTATTTAGAGCTGTTAGACTTGAGAATTTAAGTACCTTGGAGATTTTTCCTTAGATCAAGAAAAAAAACCACAAAAACTATTTTATTTATGTGATGAAACACATGATACAAAATCATGCTATAAGGTACATGAATGAAAACAAAGCTGCTTACACAACATAAAAAAGTTCTGGCCTATATTTTCCCCAAAATAAATAACTCCCACATAAAATACAATTAAACAGTGGAAAAATACCAAAAGCAAATACTAAAACCCCCATGAAAGCTCATTACCCACTTGCAACTCTAAACATTCAACAGCTTCTTGTGCTAACCATGTACATCAAGTGAGATGGAAACAGCTTAAAGCAAAAAAAAAAAAAAGCATTTAAAGTAATAACCCTGTAAAAACAACAATGAATTTAAGTTCACATCATCTATTAATTTCTCTTCTTATTATGATGTTATATAAAGGGCTGGAATGACTCCATCTGGAAAATTCTGAACAAGATATTGGAAATACCCAGGGGGAAAAACGGGATAATGAAGCAGAAACTTCAGAAAATTGTAATAAGTAATACTAGGTCTCAACAGTTAAATTCTATCAGCCATATAATACTCCAGAATACACATCATTCACTGAAGATATATTTAAAGCACATGCCAAAACTGGCTCTCATAAAAGTTATGTGAAGGGCCTATCATCAGAAAAGAATCACTTAAACCCTGCAGTTACAGAATACTAATGGTATTTGTAGGGTTTTACCAATAAATATCCATTATTCACAAAGTCAGAACCAAAAGAAGCCATTATTAATCTTACCTTTTTCTATACGAAGTTCCTCTGCCCTTCAGAGTATAGGATCCACCCATCTCTCTCCCTCAGTCTAATTCCAGCAGATCACTTTACTCTTCCCACCTATGAGTTCCCGGAATTGTTAAAGCAGCTTTGAGATTTCTCACGGTTACCAAACGTGGTTCAATAGAGCAAAAGACAAAAGGAAGGTCATCATTACTTTTCCCCTTTGTAAATAGTACCATTTTTTCTGTTCCTTCTCTAACGCTTTTCTGTCTTGTCTCTCCTAACTCTCTCATTTCGGTCAACATTCTCTCCCCCCTTTCTTCCTCTCAAATGCTGCGTGCATGGCAAAGCTCCCCAAATACTTCTTGTAATTACTGCTCTAAACTGAAAGATACGGCTTTACAGGAGCAATGAATCTCCTGTGATTTTTTTATTTGGACACAGATGCATCTTTGCATGTCTGCAGTTTTTTATCTTCTGTGCCTGCAGAAATTCAGCCAGGATTCAACTCTTTAACTTGTTGCGTCAGTACCCATTTTCAGTATCACTGTCTGCCTGCCTCAGTGAGGTCACTTTCATTTGTATACCTTGGAAATCACCGTGAACAAACACATCTTCACTGATATAAAATATACAGAGGCTGCCCACTAAGACTGAACACGTATAGCGGGACTATGCATCTATTCTAACCCACTCATTTTCCAAATTATCTTTTCCTGCAAGATCTCCGAATTTTACCGTGTTCACCAGGCCCCCGCACGCTGCTCCCTGTTGCCTGGGACCAGCACACACAAAACCTGTTGCTAAGCACTAAAACCGGTTGCCTCGTACAAAACTCTTGCATTAGAAAGGCAAAGCCTTGATGCAAAACACAACTGAACGCGACACGATCGAAGTAAGACTGTCCTCAGAGAGGAGGGCTGGATGAGAGCACTTGGGGAAATTTTCTCCCAAACGAGTGGCCAAAGAAAGCGAGGAGGTGAAAGACACTGAATTTCCTTGTGCTAAATGACGTTTAGTTCAGCCCGGAGGCGTGAAAGCCGTGCAGCGGACAGACATCCCGGAGGAGGCGGACACGGCGCTCCGGGGTGGGAGGGCAGCGAGCCCGGACAGGGCACCCCCGGGCAGGGACACGCAGCTCCCTCCTCCCCTCTGCGGGCATCCGCTATTTCGGATCTCACCGGGCCATAAGCCCATCCCTCCCTCC
>JAIXNV010001165.1:2048-14088 GCA_020917445.1 Riparia riparia
TTTTTTTTTTTTTTTTTTTAGAGCAGATGTTCACAGGGAGGACTGGAGGACTTTATAATCTGGAAAATTCATGAAGTATTTGACTTGACAGTGTAGCAAGTGTTGAAGCCAATGTGACATGTCAAATGTATGAGTTGGTATTTGGTGTGAAGGTATTTCCCTTACAAACAAGAGTGAAAGCTTATTGAGTGCAGAGAAAAGTAGCTGGTGTGCCAAACCCATGGGAGGGTTACAAGAGAAGTGGAAGGAAGGCCTGTTAAGTGGGCCAGCTAGGAAGATTACTTTTGCAGCAGCATTCTGAAACTGATGGCAAAAGAAAGTTTTTGGGGTGTTTTAATCACAGCTGGAAAATGGGTATGTTGCAGTGACCAAGATATGAGCCTGGATAGAAATTTTCATCTTCTAATTCTAATGGATATTTCTGTACAGCAAAATGCCAAGGCTTAAATTGATGTCTTGGTGCATTTATCTGACATCATTGAGAAAGTGGATCATTCTGAATACTTCCATAATTTTTGACTTCAACTTTTAAGAGAAAGTAATTTGACACATGTACAAAGGTGGGACTATGCATGTCACACTACCAGTAGCTTTTCATTCAGGTAGTAAAAATGTGTATAAAACAGCAAATAATGGTTTACTGCTTCACTCTTTCATCATACAGTTGAAATGTATGATGAAAGGCATTATCATACAGCCACATTACTCAAATATAATATAAATATGCTTCTGTAAAATATAACTCTTTTTTCACAATCTTAACAAACTCAAACCTATATTTATTATAAGTAATAATTCTGTATTCATGCAATTCTTCAACATGGTGAAATTCAGCATCCTTATAGGAAGACATAGAAAAAATCAACAGCTAAGTAACAGTAGCTTCAAAATAGGGGACTCTGATGAAATAGGGAAGCTGTTGAAAAATAAAAGGAAAGAAACAGTCATGGTACAAAGTACTTTGAGCAATATAGTGTGCATCACTAGAAGCTTTCATGGAATAAACAGCCTCAATCAGAAGAAGTTGTATAGTTCAACAACAAGTAAGGGTTGTTATTAGAAAATAAAATACAGCTTCTGTTTTAGAACTGTGTGATTTGATTTCAACAAATAATAACCTGATTTTTTTTTTTTTTTAATTACAGTGCTGTGATTGGTGAAATTGATGAAGAGACAGATTCAGCTCTTGACTTGGGGAATATTCGAGCAGAGCCTCTTAACTCAGTTGTGCACTGAAAAGATAAAAATGCACAGGGACTTTGTAAATCTTTAGTTGTACAGACCTATTTAGCAATGTGGACAGTTTTTAAAAATTGTGTTTAATTTGTTTGGTCACCAGTTTTTTTATTATGAATATGTTGTAGTTTTGCATGTAAATTAAAGTTTCTACATTTTGCTAAAGATATTTTCATTGTATTTCTTTTGGGATTTCATGCTGCATAATTTCACTGGGAAATGCAGTCAGTATCAGTGATGGTTCTGATACTGTATTATAAATACACCTTGTTCTTAAAATAAGATGTCTTTCCTAAAGGTAACTAAGGTTTTTTGTGTTAACCCAGGATTATTTGAAGGTGGAGGTATAACAGTCAGTTTAACCATCTGTAAATGTAGTTGTGGCTATAAGTAGAAAACTGTTCTTTGTAAATTTTTTTTGTGTATGTGTTTAGTGTAGAAAGGAAGAATGTTAAAAGCTTTCACAGTCAAATTAATGACTTATGCACATACTACTCTTTTTGTGGTGTCAGACCTTGTTGTTCCCCAAGACACTGGAGGTGCCAGAGTTCGTAATGCCTTAATCCTGGCAGAGAAATTGGAGAAACAGGCTTTTGAGCAGGAACAAAAAACCCAAATGCATGCACTTATTTGAAGCCTGTTGAATTCCAGACCAACTCATTCACTATCTTCACCTTTCAGCATCTGTTGTGTTGCACAAAATTTGGGTAAAGATCTACAGAAAAATAATTGTGTGTTGGTAATGTCTAAGCATTGTCTTAGAATGTCATTTAGAAGATACAGCAGTACTTTAGGTAGGTAAATTATTTATTTTGAAAGAAATTTGCCTTAATAGTGACTAAAAGGATCCCATGTAACAATGATCACATGTAGACCTCTTACACATCAGCCACAGCCAAGCTAAGTGGAACAAGTGTGCAGTATAGTGTGTTTGAGGTCACATCAGCATAAAGAAGTCTGTTCTCTTGAACAAAGCTTTCTCTAATGTCGCACAGGTCCGGTACTTTTCCCTGTATATAAATGTGCTGCTAAAACAAACAACAGAATTTTAATGTGCATATTAGGGGGTTTTATACTGATTTTAATATTAAGTGGGATTTGGTACTTTTCATTGCAAGTTCACTGTTTGGAAACAAAATACATCGAAGTGAAAATACTTTGTTTTCCATGAAATGTGCCTCTCAATTCTTATAGCTTCCAGCTTGTTTTCTAAGATTGTTCTTGGTAGAGCATGTGAAGCCCAGCAAACTTTTTTTTGCCTTTATCCATTTTGTGATCTAGTAATGTGTTTACTCTGTCCACATCTCTTCCGGGTGCTGCTGAGCAGACATTGAATAAATCAAATTAGGGCTTTCCTGTGATTATCAGAAGTCAGCACTAACTCTTGCTATAATTCATTATGTCAAGAGAATCAGTTTCATTAAACAGTCAACAAAAAAGCCTATTTGCTACTGAAATGCTGATACCTGCACAAGAGAAAAGAAAGTATAGCAGATTATTAAATTAGGTATTTTAGAGCTCAGCAAAAAATGCAGAGGCAAAGAGTGGAGTCAGATGAGCAGATTTTTAATGGATTACTTGTTGGATGTTTAAGAATAGTTACAGTTGAAATTGCACAGATTTGAATACTTCTAGAAGAACTGGAAAGACAATGGAAATACGTTGTATTTTAGTTGAGAAGTTATGTTTGAAGAATAATCTTGGAATGCTAATGCATATGGAGACCATCTGCCTGAAACACATCATTTGCATTGCATCTCCTTGGTCCTGTGTTTGCTTGAGGATTTAAAATACAAGTTGCCAAAGTGAGCTGAAACTATTTTCTCTGACCTTGAAATGCTGGTCTCAGATGCAAAGCTGTGGAACAATGACAGTGAAATCAAGGGACTGACCAGATGAGAATTCCAGTTGTTGAAGCTGGAAAACCATGATCTAGAAAGTGAGTTTTGCAGAGTAAGGTGTTCAAAACAGATTGATAACCCCGTCTTTTTTCCTTCAAGTGGGTGACCTCAGTTGTGTTTTCTTTTTGAAGCCTGTGAACCTGTGTGTGTAGGGTGGGGAGCTACAGCGTGAAGAAAATGTGTCTATTTACAGGCTGACCTAAACCTAGGGCATTCTCCAAGTGATTACTGAGAAAGATAAATATAAGCTCCCTTTTAGAAAAGGATCCTGATAAAAACTAACTGCACAAAGCCCAGATGGGTTGATGATAGGCAGTTGATTGTAAAATTGACTGTTCTGCAATGAGATAGGCAAAGGATGGCCAGCTCAGGTCTGCTTGGATTGTTTGTTTCCACCTTTGTCAAGATGGATCCTGCTCAGAAGAAAATTCTGTCTAAAATCTTAAAATTGCTACCATGGAGGTTGCTTACCTTTATGCTTAGCAGCAACGTAAAGCTTTTCAGAGATGTAATTTCTGGCTTGTGATCATGTTCTGTTTCAATTTCTATTCCAACATTTTTTTCAATATTATGTCAACGGTTTTGATCTGGATTTGACCAAAGCCTTTTTCAGATGCAATGGTGAAGGGATCAAAGCCAGGAGACCTAGTCATAAGGGATTTGTTGAAATCAAATCCAGGACTTGATAATTCTTTTAAAAGTTGTAAGATGCAATTGTGAAAAGCTTTATGAACTTTCAGGGACTCCAAGCTATAGTGGCTAACTAGGTACTTGTAAGCACATGGTGCAGAGAAGTCACTCAGTAAAACAGTATTTCATGCATGAAGTTGAATTATAATCAGTCTGAAAGAGTATTTTCATTGAATCAAGCCTATAGCACAGTCTAGGCTAAAAAAACAGATCACCAATGCGAGTAATTTATGTCTCATTTATTGTTTTCATAAATGAAGAAAGATGGGAAAAATCAGTGGGATTGAAACCACAAAGTGGAATAGAGTGATGGCCTAGTATTAGTGATTCTGAAGAAAATGAGTGTTAGTCCCCAGAGGAAGAGTGGGGTGGAAGCTTAGCACATGGAAAGCCTGTGTATGTGTCTTCACACTAGGATAACTGCAGTCAGTTTTGCAAGCACATTGAAGTTTGTAAAAAGGTAAAACAGAACAAATAAAGTAGAGCCAAATTTTTGAGAGGAAAACTCAGATGCTAAAGCGGAGTGGATGGAATGATGAAAGACCACCACAGATAATCTGTGTTGAGCCAGGGGTATGTTGATCACTGTGTACAGGCTGGCTGGGTTGAAGATTCTCCTTTTTAACACTGATTGCAGAGATGAAGCAAAGCAAATTTCTCCTGGGAGGTAAGTGGTATTGTCTGCAAAAAGCCTTTGCTTTATTTTTCATGGAGAAAAAAGTACTCTCAACAAAAAAAGAATATCTCTCTTCAGGACTGAAGTCATTCCCTGTGAGTTCTGACTGCTGGTGTCTTATGTCTGCCAGCTGGTTCCATGGGGTACATGAAGAACCCTGCTGAGATCACAAATGTCTTTTTCCTGAAACTGTCTTCCTGCAATGAGCCTAGATTAAAGATTCAGTAAATAACAGGTTATATTCAATAAAATCCAGTGAGTCCTTGCAGATTAACAAACATACCATACAAAAAGGCACAGAAAGATGATGCTGAAGCCAAAAGGAAGTAATGCTGAATTGGAGGTAATTATCATATGCCATTAAATTTCCTCCATTGTCATGGGTCACTTCCTCCTTTTGTTTGGTTAATAGAGATCTTGGAGTGAAAGGACAACTCTTGACTGGTAGTGGAAAATAATTCCTCCAGTGAAATGAATGAGCTGATTTATAAAGAGAATAAGTAAATTGGTGTGCATGAAGAAACATGGAAACTACCTTCTGTGGTCCAAGTTTCTCTAACTGCAATCCACATTAAGTACCTCCACATCCCTTTCACATACTTGCAGTCAAAAGTGCTTCAGATACTGTGTGGCCTACAAACAGGCTACTGACTACTGGATTGAAAGAACATGGATGTTATTTTGAAGAAGTAATCCAACAGTGGAGAATTTCTGTACAACTTGACCTTTGCAATCAACTATAGCCTGTTTTCCTTAGCCCTGGAGGTAGTGTTTATTCTTCAGTCCATTTTATAAGTAAACAGCTGAGATGCACATCAAACACTCTGTGCTAGAACTGAAGATAGAGTGCAGATCAATGGTATTGATCTCATGGCCATTGCCATACTACTTGCATAGCAAATGTACCAGATCTGTGTGCCTGTACCAGTGTTTTGTACCCATGGCAACATAATTCCACCAATTAGCCTCTGCTGCATGCTGCTGCATTCTTCTAAGAATTTTATTCTGCTGATTAATACAGAAATTATCCTTAAATACCAGGATTGCATTCTCCATGCATTGGTATGAAAGGTTTTAATTTATTCCATAGTTAACATGACAAATACCAGGTCATGTGCTGCTGCTCCTTTAGGAATTAAATCACAATGACCACAAAGGCACTTCTCAAGAAGCCTCAGCTGAAGAGATGTGGAAACTGTGAATGTGAGTTATGCCAGTTAAAACACCAAGATGTGTTTGCTAGTTATATTTGGTCAGTGATACAGTTGTGGCAGCTGTGTATGCTTCTCTACTAATTTTTACTAATGGATTCTTATTTCTGCTTTCCAATTAAGAGAAGTTCAGTTTATTGATAAGAATAATAAAAATAATTTGGAGGATTAAGTGAAACTTGCAGTAGCCAGAAAAACTGTGTCATATCAACTAGTTTTAGCTTCTCTGTTCCTTAAAAAAGCATTATAAATTCAAGTATCAAGTATTCATGGACAAATACCTATGAAAGATGTGCCAGAAGTTCAAGACTCTTGAGGTGAGGGGAAGAAAACTTGTACCAGACCTAGGTTAAAAATACATGACAGAAGGTAGTAAATAGCCAGGTATTCTGGAGATGCTGTTCCTGATAGCCTCTCTCAATGTGCTATATTTTTTCTTAGGGTCCATTTCAGGGCTTTTTTTTTTTTTTTACAGTAATGGCAGAAATGTTGATATTTCTTACATCAGTGGCATTTTACCTGAAGGAAATAAAACCTCCACTGACACAGGTGAAAATCAAAGCTGAAAACACAATAGCATTCAGACTTTAGCCAAAGCTTGCTTGCTAAAAGCTGGACTTACGTACTTGGTAATGCTCCTTCCTGGAGCCTTGCAGCATGTTCCAGGAGCTCTGGAACTTGCTTGGAACAACGTGCTGCTGCCGTTCAGCCTTACATCATTAACAGTGCTGCCAGATGCAAAAAAAATTCACTCAGTGCTCAACCTCTTTCCTGCTTCTTGCACTTTCATTACTTGAGGGAGGAGAAGCACGTGTGCATGTACTGCTTTTGTCTACTAAAACCTATTTAATGGCTTTCCTGCCATCTTGTTTTATACTCTAGGTTTATTTTATCTTTAGTGTCGAATCCAGCAGTGATGATTACAGTGCTCTGTGTAGAAATGGGAATGGTTTATTCAGGTGGAGAAATTGAAGAAGCTGGATCTGAAGTACTCTAATACTATATAAAAAATAGACATAATTAGGATGGAAGCCTGTTGAATGTGAACAAAATTGGGCTTTACAGCAGTGGTCATTGTAGTGAAATTCTCTTAAACACATATACAGTTATTGTATCTGTATAAATGATTCATCCTATAAGAAATACTGAGAAATTTTGAGAAAATATTTTCTACTCAGAAATATTGAAGGCACTGTAATTTTACATGGAATCTTCCTATCCTAAAATGTTAATTTTAATTATGGTTAATGCTTTGTATTTTTGTGCTTATATTTTTGGTAATTCTCATTTGTGTAATTTCCAGGTTTCAACTCTGCTTATGATGCAGATGGAAACCTGTATGCACATAAATGCTGCCATGTTTCTGCAAACTGGCTAGAGCTGCTGGTGGTATATGGGTGGGATCTGCAGCATTCACATTGATGAACATGTGTGTGATAAAGAATCCTCCGATACAGGGGACAGGTTGTCAAGCTTGTATTCAAAGCTGTGTGCATGCCAAAGACCAGGAAGAAAAAAACATGCAGCAATAAACCCCCTAGCTATCTATAACTTTCAATTTTGGTTTGTAGCACTTCCAATTAATAAAACCATTTACTACCAACTGCCACATAAATACCACTTCATCTATACCATTTCATGCATGCAGACCAAATGTACAGGAGTTCTGTTTTGCTCTGAGTTACAAGACTGAACAGAAGCCAAGGCAGGAAATGATTATGGCTAAGGAGCTGATGCTGATTGAAAATGTGTGATGCTGTGGAGGAAATGTCAGACAATAGAACCTCAGTCAGTTTTGAAACAGATTTAAAAACCAGCACATTAGGATGTAAACAGTCAGTAGAACTGGGGCCAGCCTTTCTCTTAACAATCAGGTCATTAGCAGTAGGAGCGTGCACAATGATTTCCATGATAAAAGTGCAAGTGCAAAATCCATGAGCGTGTGTGCTCATCAATGCTGAACAGAAACAGCTTTCTTGCATTTTGCCTTGTTTCTTCTATGGCTTGTCCTGGATACAAGAGTCAGGTGTAAGTGTAGCTTTAATCTAGGAAGTGCAAATGGCCAAGGACTTTGAAAAGAAAGGTTTAAGATTATTTTGTGTAACTATAATAAGGTAGGATCACTCTCTGGAATTGCACTTCTGATTTTCAAGGCAGCTTCTCTGAAATGTCATCAGCTCACTTCAATTAAAATTGTCAGGATTCAAGTGGAAACAGTCTCTGATAGGAAATGGAACAGAGTGATTGCTATAATTTAAGTAATGGTCATTATGAAGGTGAAGAGGACAGTTTCCTGATTTGTCTAGAGACTAGTTTATGCATAATTTATAACATCCATCAAGTAATCTTGAGTTTTATATTGCAGCTTCTGATTTTACTATTTTACGGAAGTCTAGCCAATGCAGAAAGCAGTAAGAAAGACAAACGTTAGTTTGTATTGTTGGGGGTTAAGTTTTCCTGTGGAATTTTTCTCCCCCATAAGTTGCTAGGAGACTAAATACTGATAGTTAAAGGGTGCTCAACCCATACAGAAGAAGTTGAACACTTAGTTTAGGGGGAGGAAAAGGCTCCCGGGAGCTGAGGATGGGGGTTCTTTTTTTCGGCTCTCGGTTTTCCGGGAGGAGAACAGTTAAGCGACTGGTAATTTGTTGGATTCCACGGTTAACGGAGGGGTTCAGTCCTGAGAATTCTATCATATGTTGGAGTGCCCAGGAATTTGGAGTTTTTTTCGCCTGCCCTGCTGGATTTTGGGTCAGCCCAGGTCCAGCCGCCGCGGCTTCTCCAGCACTGCCCACTTCACCTGCCGGGACTCCCTCTGCCTGCTGGGGACACCCCGCCGTTTCCAGCCACCAGCGCTGGAGTTTCCACCGTTTTGGTTTGGTGCTCTCGGGGTGCCGAGAGATCAGACTGCCCGGGGCTTGTGGGACAAAGCCCCTCGGGGTTCTTGGTTCTGTTTTATTATTATTATAATTGCTGTTGATATTTGTCTGTCCTGTTATATTTACTAGTAAAGGACTGTTATTCTCTTCCCCATAGCTCTGACTGCAAAGTGTTTTTTAAACTTCCAAATTATAATAACACAGAGGGAAGGATTTGAATTCCCCATTCCTAGAGAGGCCTGTCTCTCCCTAGCAGATACCTGTCTTTTCAAATCAAGACATGTATGTATCCATTACATTTATGGATAAGACATGCACTATGTTTTATAACTACACTGTATGTGTCCATAGTTTTGAGTTTGGTTCTAATTATGCTTTTTCTGAACTTCAACAGCAAAGTCCAGATGGCTGCAAAACGGTCCTTAGCTAAAAGGGACCAGGCTATCCTACTGTTAATGCCACTCTTCAGCACACAGATGTGCCTGATAGATGCCCTCCATTGTCTTAGGCCTTTAAGCAGCTGAGCATTCCTTATGAAAGTACTGAAAATACTGAAGTTTCCATGCTCTCTGCCTTGGGCCACCTGAGCCTTAGTAATTTAATGAAGCAAGAAACTTCTAACATGACAAAGCTTCTACTACAGGACCCAAAAAGCCTAAGCAGTGAAGATAAACTAAACAGAGAGAAGTACAGGTGAGCTACAAAAGCCAGTGAGCAACTTCTTTCCCCTGCACTTCTAGTAAATATTTTTATGTTTGCTCCTGGCTGCATGCTCAGAACATGGACACATCTTTTCTTTTATGTTCAAAATGAAAGTTGTTTTTTCTCACAGTGACTTAAGTCCCAGATGGCAAAATGAAGCTGCAGGATTTTGTTTAGAAATAGAGTTGGAAAGCAATAGAAGAGAGCATTTAGAAGAGAAGATCAAATTCAGCCCATGTTTAAAGTAACTGCTTCTTTGCCCAAAAAATAATGGGTAAACATTAAACCCTCACCCCCAAATATGTCTTTTTCTTAATGGAAGAAAGCTTGGCTCCACTGTGGATACCAAGAAATTAACCAGGTTTTAAAACCCAGCTTCTTTAAAATATTAGTGCATTCCCAGGCTACAGCCCTGCAACTCTGGAAAATTAGAAGACAGCATAAAACAATTTGAGTAAATACAAAGACATTTTGTTGAGTAGGTTGGCTGAAGAATTGTGTGGAAAAGGGAGCTGAAATGTTCCCATGTCATTCAGAATTTCATGATAAATAATTTCTGCTGTGGCTACCTAGCAGTTGTGAAAGGACTGTTACCTTTGTACTGTGTTACTTTTGTCTTGATGCACTAAAACTCTGTAAGCATGATCCCATTTCATGAAAAGCCATTCCAGAGGAGCATTTGAGTTGGGTGGTAACTGTGTATCTATTCCTGCAAAATGGAATGTAGTTGTATGCACAGGATTTTGGTAATACAACTGGAGCTATAAGGTGACTTTTCTTTAAGGCTGTAACAGTTAGCACTTCAGTGGCAAGAAGGGGACTGACAGCAGCATTCATGTAGGCATCACAAGTGTTTAAAAATGTGAAAGAGGAATTTTTTGTTTACAGAGATGCCTAGAGCTCCATTTTACATAGAGGTGCTGCTATAGATGTTTGGTAATAGGCCTTTGAGGTAGGAACAGATTTTTTTACTCTGAAAAGAAATTATGAGAAGATAAAAACTAAAATTGTTCTTGTTATTTGCAATACACAGCTCTGCTCATAATACCTCACATGGTCCAAATTATCTCAAATAAAGCATGGACTGTGTTCCTTGCTTGTGGAAGTCACTGTCTTTGTGCCTATAGCAGTGATTAAATAAAAGTAATGATAAATGATCAATAACTCATCATAGGCAATAAGTAGTAGAATGGTCAGCTGTTACAGTAACCAGCTAAAGTACTGCTTAAGCTTAGTGGAGTTTTGGGGTAAAGAGTAACCCTGTACATTGTTATGTAATGTGGTAGTACACCACTTTCAGGCTGTTATTTTCAACAAGCAACAAGAGTCAGCCATCCACTTTTGAGAATAGGTTTTTCACTGCTGAACAAGAAAACAAACAAATATCTTTCAAGTTAATGAACTGACTAGACTTTCCCTTATGGATATGCTAGGTGTTAACACTGGCTTTCAGTCTGCTTTGTTCAGCAGTCAATAACTTTCACTTCTCACCAAAAGCCAGCAAAAGAAGAATTTACCATTGGTTTTTACAAGCAAAGGGAACTTGTAGCTTGAGTTTATTAACATGTGGATAAACATTAGAGATAAACAGGTGGTTTATCTCTATATCCAGGTAAGGGTGGTGAGAGATGCTTCTAAGGTTAAGTGAAAATGAAAAGAGTTGCTCAGTATGCTGACAGGATACCACAGTTATACTCTCTCTGCAAAGCATTAATGAGGCAGTTGGAACTGCAGAGGTCAGTGAATTACAAGCAGATCCTGGATATTTGAGAGGTCAAGGTTCACTGGGTGGATATGTGAGGGTTCTAATAGCACTATTCAAACTGCCTTTAATCACTTGTTCAAGCCACTATTCTGCTAACAAATAACAATGAAAAAAAATTTTTTTTGTGGCCACAGTTCAGTGCAACACTTCGAAGACTGGAAAACCCAGAAAACTTCCCACATCATTTGTTGAGAGGAAAAAGCAACTGGTATGAGATTTCCTAAAACAGAATTACATATTCTGTACAACTGTATTACAAAACCTAGTAATTGTCTTGCAGCCAGTGATATGCAAGGGTTTCTAAAATACCCTAGCAAGGAAATTAAGAAACACTGTTGTTTTCCCTTTGGAAAGTCACCAGGAAGTTCCAGAAATTGAATGTTACTGTTACAGTGCAAGCTAAAGAAAGCATTACTAAAGACATTTGCTGCTCTTCCTTTGTCTACTGCATTACACACATAATCATAGGCTACCAAATTGGCATGGCATTATTGTTCCCTTGACAAACCTGTGCTAACTCCTCCCCATCACAATTTTGTCCCTATTATTTTCAAAAATGGCATTCCATGAGAATGTACTCCATCCTTCCCAGGCAGTGAGATGAGGCTGACTAGCTTGTAGCTCCTCTGTCTTGGCCTTCTTGAAGACTGGGCATATATTTCCTATCTTACAAGCCGCAGCAGCCTCCCTTAACTGACTGAACCCCTCCGAGATCCCCAAGATGCTGAGACACTGGAGATGGATATTTCAGAGGAGTGGATTTTTCCTTAGCCTTCCACTTCCCCTGCCTACACTGACTTTGCTCTGCCACTCCACCAGCCAAGTGACAGCACACAGCATGCTACAAACACACTTTAAAATATGCCCCTGTTTGTCACGGTTTCCTGAATCATCCTACATATTAACAATCAATGCCTTATAAATTCTGCTGTCTAGGTGAGGTCGCTATTGAACAGCTTCACGTCCCAATGGTACCTAGC
>JAIXNV010001166.1:439-14078 GCA_020917445.1 Riparia riparia
AGCAGAAAGGGCAGCAGAGCCATCCTTACAGTCATGTCAGTCCTGTCCTGGGTCAGCTTGAGGAGATCCCTGCAGCCAGAGACTTACTGTGTCAGGAGTGGTGATGATTTCTCCATGAAGAAGCTCAGAATTTTCAAAAGGTGTGAAGATTCCTCTGTGATTAATCTCAGAATTATACTTCCAGCTTCATTAAGCCCCTGCTTCACTCCTGTTAGGTACCTGCAGGCAGTGCTCTCAGCCCTGCTGGGCTGGGAGAGGAGCTGCTCCTCAGGAGAAATGTCTTTTTGAATCTCTTCTTGATTGCAAGGAGCTGCCTCTGTGCCAGGAGCCCGGCCAAGCTTAGCAGCACAGACACAGCACAAGGACTTTAATGATCCTCTCAGGGCTTTGATGTTGTTTACATCACTCTCAGTCCCTAAGGGTGTCTTCAAAAAACTTTTCAAGAACTCAAAATTAAGTTGAAACACTGAAGTTTCTTGAAGTTTTAATGGGTCTCACAGAGGGACATGAGTGAGAAAGTGTCCACATGTTCCAGTTAGAGCAGAACACTGCAGGCAGTGATGACAGGTGGGGACAAACAAGGCAAAGGTGTCTCTGATGCTCAGCAAACCTGCATGTGTTTCAGGAATGCCAAGGGCCAAGGCCTGAACCCCAGCCCCTGCCAAGGCAGATCCTGTCCCTCCCTCAGTGCTCAGGGTTCTTCCCAGGACACTGGGATGTGGGGATGTGCAATGCCAAGGGCAGCACCATGGGGCGGCCCCTGCCAGGCTGCTGAGCAGGGACAAGGAGGCAATGAGGCCCCCGGCCTGCCAGGGTCACTTGTCTCCTGCTCATGGCTCAGGCCCAGGGCCAGCAGCCATGGCCCAAGTGCTGCAGGAGTTGGCTGTGTCAGGGCCTTTCAGCTGCTGCCCATCGCTGTGCCCTCTCCAGCCCAGGCTGTCCTACGGTGTCCATGCCCTGCGCCTCTGTCCCTGCAGGCTGGCGTCATCCCCCGGCTGCCCCACCTCGCTGGCCCCTTCCTTTGCTGACAGCTCTGTGTCCTGCCAGCCTCTGCCTGGGCACACAAAGCCTTGGGTTTGAAACCAGCAGGGTGAATTCAACTTTTACAGTGTTTGTGAAGTTTTAACATGGGAACAGGGCATGCAGGGCCTGCTTTCCCTGCAAGGACAGTTGGAAGACAAGTAGAAGACATCTGGCTCAAGAGTGCAGTGATAGAAAAACACAAGGAGTGAATCTGGGAACTGTGCATGGGTTTTATGGTAATAGCTAATTTGTAATACACATGTAGCAAGTCTATAGAAGTCACACTCTTTTAGAATCCTATGTCCATGGAAGGTTATGAGTTACCACACAGTGGACCTGAAGCCTGAATAAGTGATACCATCTTAATTGCAAATTTGTGATCAGGACCCTTATACTAATATTTGGTAAATTTGGTTACAACAGGGCCTCCCTGAATCAAAGATTCTTCTGTGATACCTTGGAACCTCACAGAAGCAAAATCCTTTTTGACACAGCAGAACCACAATTGTCAATTGTAATACTGCAGATCCAAGGAGACCATTGTGACACTCTGGAACCTCATGGAGCCCAAGGGCCCTTGTGACACTGAGAAACCTCATAGAATAAGAGGTACAGTGTGATAGAGAAAGGCTTCATGGAACCAGGAGTCCATCGTTAATCTGTGGGGCTCTGTGGAACCAAGGGTACCACAGTGACATTGCAGGGCCTCATGGAACAATGGAGACTCTTCTGACACTTTGGGACCCACTGGAACCAAGGGGCCATTATGGCATGGCAGGGCCTCATGGAATCAAGGGGGCTCCAGTGAACACTGTGGGTGTCCATGTGATGAAGGGTCCATTCTGACACCGTGGAACCAAGGATACCACTGTGACACCATGGGGCATCGTGGAACCCAAGGTCCATTGTGACACAGCAGGGCCTCATGAAACCCTGGAGGCCATTTGTACACCTTGAGGCCCTGGGAAACCAAAGGGACACTGTGGCACTTCAGAGCCTTGTGGATGAGACAAAGGGCCCTCGTGACACTGTGGGGCTTAATGGAACCAGGGGACAATTGTGGCACTGTGTTGCACCATTGAACCAAGGAGAAAATTGTGACACTGCAGTGCTCCATGAAACTAAGGATTCATGGAACAGTGTGGGACCCCAAGGAAGCAAACGTCCATGGTGTCATTGCAGGGCCTCATTGAATCCTGAAGACTATTATGAAACTTTGAGGCCTCGTTGAACCAAGAGGCTCTGCAGAACCTTGTGGAACCAAGGAACCTCTTCTGACATTGTGAGTCCCTGTGGAAGCAAGAGTCCTTTGTGATACTTCGGTACCAAGGAGACCCCTGTGACACTGCAAGGCCTCATGGAAGCAAAGGGAACAATTGTGTTGCAACGGGGCCCAATGGAAGCAAGGGGCCAGTGTGACACAGCTGGGCCTCATACAGCCAAGGGGCCATTGTGATCCTGAGGAGCCCAAAAGAACAAAGGGACCACTGTGACACTGCAGGACTATATGGAATCATGGAGACCATTGTGACACTTTGGGGCCTTATGGAAACACGGGGCCAGTGTCACACAGTGGGGCCTGATGAAACCAAGGATCCAATATGATACCACCATTGTGACACTGTGGGGCCCTGTGGATCCAAGGGAACAGGGAACAGGTCTGGATAGCTTGGCCTGACTGACTCAGCTGACCCTAGCATGTTGGGGGTCCCTTCTCCTGCACCCCTGAAACACTGGGGCTCTAGGTTTTCTTTTCTATGGAAAAGAACCATCCCTCCTCCCCAGGCACCCATGGCCAAAATTGGAACTACTCCAAAATTCACTGTAAGCAAGGGTTTCTCCCAGACAAAAGCTGCCACGACCCATCGGCCTGGCTTGCCTTGGCCTCTGGTGGTCGCCTCTAATCTGCCCTTGAAATACTGGGGATTAGTGTTTTCCTTCCTATGGGAAAGAAGTGGCCTGCTCATGCAGGTGTTCATGGCTGAAATTGGGATTCTGCCCTCAAAATTCCATATGTATGAGATAAAAAATCCAAGGTATTTATTCCATTGCTCCCAGATGAAAGCTGCCGGGACACAGAGCTCTGGTTTGCCTTGGCCTCTCCTGGCTGCCATTTATCAGCCCCTGAAACACTGGGGCTCTGTGCTTTCTTTCCTGTGGAGACTATGGTGACACTTCAGGCCCTCCTGGATCCAAGGGACCATTGTTATACTGTGGGAATTCATGGAAACACGGAGATCATGGTGGCACTGTTGGGCTGCATGGTCCCAAGGGGCCAGTGTGAAGCAGCAGGGCTTTGTGGAAACAAGAGGCCATTGTTGCATTACAGGGCCTGGTGGAACCAAAGGGCCACTGTGATCCTGCAGGCACCGTGGATCCATGAAGACCCCATTATGGCATTTCAAGGCCCCATGGAATCATGGAGACCACAGTGACACTGCAGGGCCCCACAGAACCAAAGGGCCACTGTGACCCTGCTGGGCCTCATGGAAGCAAGGGGGGATGGAACTTATCTTGCTGCTTTGGGCTCCCAGGGGCCACCTGACAGGTCCAGCTGATCTTGGAATGCTGAGGGCTGCCTCTCATCATGGTGGGCCTAGTGCTTTCCTTCCTATGGAAAGGAATAATCTGTCTTCCCTGGTGCCTGTAGCAAAACTTGACACTCCCCCTGAAAAACTCCCTCTATGCAAGAGTTCTCCCAGACAAAAGGTGCCAGGACAGAGAGTTCTGGCTGGCCTTGGCCTCTAGTGGTCACCTCTCATCTCAAGGAAGCCCTAAGGAAAGGAGTTGAACAGGTTTGACTATTGGAAGATCAATGAGTCTCATCCTGTGAAAAACTCAGATGCTCTTCTGATCATATGTGCCTTTTTCATTCATTGTCTATTCTATATCAAATATTATTTTCAGCTAAAAAATATTTTGTTTATCACTCTGTCAGTGTTATCAGATACAAAACAACACTACATACAGATCCAGGTCACCTGTATAAGCAAATCAAGAATCCAGCAGGAATGATTTGTCCCTGCTCCCATCTGTCCCATCTCCTGTGGAGCTGGAGGTGCAGCCCCAGCACTTGGGAGGGCTCCAGGTGTCACAAGCTCAGCTCCCACACAGAGGTCTCGTGGACTCTGGGGTGCTTTTCTTGGCCCCTGCACACTCACACAGGCTGAGATGGACACTGATGGTTTCTGTGCCAGGCTCTCTCAGCCCAGCCCAGCTCCCTCCAAGCTCTGTCAGCTGCCCTGAGCTCTCGGCAGCACCAAGGGACTCTCCACAGCACAGCCCAGCCGGCTCTGGCCCCACAGCTCTGCTCAGGGCAGGCTGCTCTGGGCAGGGGCCCCACGGCCTCAGCCCCTTGGAAGGGCACAGCAGCAGCTGCAGCTCAGAGAGGGCTCAGCCCCAGCCATGGGGGAAGGTGCCTGGCCAAGGCAAAAGGAGGCTCCCTGGGTGCCCTGCTCTCCTCTCCAGGACATCCTGAGAGCTCTGCAGCCCCTGCTGCCATCCCATCTGCCCAGGCCAGCACAACAGCCCTTGTGGCCCTCAGGAGCTGTTCCTGCTCCAGGCCCAGGGCCCATCCCAAAGCTGGGGCAGCCAGAAAGCTGTGCCCATTTCTGGTCATTCCTGACATGATGAGAATAGGTCATCAGCAGCCTGGTGGTTGTAATGAATTTTACTTTTCCAAAGGCCTCTTCTTGAGCTCTTCAGTTGAGAAATTTGTTGACAAAGGCTCATTAACATTTGTTCAGAATACGCAAACAAGACAAGCCCCTGGGAATAACAGAAGTTTTCAATTCTTCTGTGGTTAATTAGAAGTTTCTGCAGTTTTCAGAAGTGTATTCAAAGTGGATATAGAATATTTAAAACAATGAAGAAATAGTTGTTTTGTCCTGTTTAGGTTTCTTTTCCTATTTATAAATTGATATCAAAGATCCCCAGTTGATACTGATCCCCAGCACCTCCTAGTGCAGTCTGAATAGATCTGAAAATCCAGACCCTTCATGGCTGACAATCAATCACACTTTGTCCCTACCCCCACCCCACCATTTCCCTCATCCAACCCCTGGGACTCAGAGCAGCTGAGGAATGGAGTCACATCCAGGGGTGTCCCCAGGGCTCAGGACTGGGGCCAGGTCAGTTAAATCTCTTGATGGATGATCTGGACGAGGGCATCGAGGGCGCCCTCAGTCAGTTCCCAGTGAGCCCAGGCTGGGTGGGAGTGTGGCTGTGCTGGAGGGCAGGAAGCTCTGCAGAGGGATCTGGACAGGCTGGAGCCATGGGCCCAGGACAATTGGATGAGGTTCCCCAAGGCCAAAGGCCAGCTCCTGCCCTGGGCTCACAACCACCCCAAACCCCTGGCTGTGCCCGGCTCCTGATCCCCACAGCCTGTCCTGTTCCCTTCATCTCTGCATTGCCAGGGACTTTCTGGGACAAGGGAGCTCTGCTCTGGGTCCACAGTGCCACATTGGGACCTTTGCTTCCATGAGGCCTTGCAGTGTCACAGTGGTTTCCTTGGTTCCATGGGACTGCCCTGTGACACCATGGCCCCTTGGTTCCATGAGGTCACAGAGAGCCACAATGGCCCCTTGCTTTTGTTGGGCTCCCAAGGATCACCATGGCCCTGCTGGTTCCACAAGGCCTGTCTGTGTCACCCTGGGCCCTTGTTCCATGGGTACCTCTAGTGTCACAATGGCTTCTTCCTTCCATGAGACCTGGCAAGGTCACAATGGTTACCTCAGTTCTGTGAGGCCCTGTGGTGTCACAATGGCCCCTTGGTTCCATGGGCACTCCAAGAATGGTCTCGTTGCTTCCATTTGGCCCTGCAGTGTCACAATGGCTCTTTGGTTCCTCAAGGCCCTGCAGAGCCCCTTGATGCACAAGGCCTTTGTCGTGGTTTGGATTCATGAGCTGAGATGAGGACTGGGAGAAAAACATCCTATGGGCAAAATATGTACAAATTCAAAGGTATAAAGTAAATTTATTATTAATAGAGTCAGAGGAGGATAATGAGAAGTAAAAGAAGCCTTAAAAATATATTTTTTGTCCCTCAGACCCCTCCTCTTTGCCACCAGTAATGGAGGGAGACAGGGAATGGGGTTGTTATCAGTTTGTCACCTGAGATCTCCTTCTGTTTGCTCAGGGAGAGGAGTTTTTCTTCTGCTATGTCGTGGGTCCCTGCCATGGCCAGTCTTTCCAATGCTGTCGTGGTGTGGGACACTTCTTCATGGAATACAGTCTTTTAAGAGTAGGCTGCTCTAGTTTGGCAGCAAAGGTCCTCTTTCTTTATTTCTAGGAGCAAGGGCCCTCTCTCTCTGTTCAGGACTCTCACTGGATCACAGTTTCCTCTGGCATCTGCCTGCTTCACCATGAGCACTTTTCCCACAGGCTGCGAGTGGATCTCTGCATCCCCCAAGGACTACATGGATTACAGGGAAACAGTTTGTTTCACAATGGTCCTCACCACAGTTTGCAGAGAAATTTCAGCTCCAACTCTTAGAGCGCCTCCTTCCCCTCCTTTTCCACTCACCTTGGTGCTGCCATGTTGTTTTCTCTTACATGTCTTCACTTCCTCCTCTTCTCTATCTAAAAGAAAAATTGCTGCATGTAGGTACCATTGCCAACAAGTTCCACTAATTCAAAGATACTTGCAGCATCTTGTAGTGCCAAGTGGTTGATTTTGTGTAATTTCCATGCTGGAAAACCACTCTTCATTTTTCGCTATTGGCCATGCGGCTGCCGCAGTCTTTGTGCTATTTAATGCTTTTCTTCATGTGGGGCACCGAGATGGAGAAGCTGCCATCGCTGTCCCTGCCCTCCTGCCCGTGGCATGCCTAGCTTGGGGCGGCCAGGCAGGCAAGGCTCACTGTGGGCCACACCAAAACGGTGGTGGCTGCGGGTCACTGCGGGCCATGCTGGGCTGTCCCTGGGCAACCCCTGGAAACAACTGCACATATGCTGTTTTGATTTTCTTCCTTAAATATGCCATCACAGAGGTGTGACCAACTTCTCTAGTTGGGCCAGCAGCATGTCCATCTTCAGAGCAATCAGAGATTTGCTCTACTCTGCATGGTGGAAGCTTCCAATAGCTTCTCACAGAAGCCACCTCTGTGGCCTCTCCTGCTGACAAAAACCAGGCCATGTAAAACAAGCCTCAGAGTGTCATAATGGTTTCCAGAATTCCATGAAGCTCTGCAGTGTTACAATGGTCTCTTTTGGTTTCACAGTATCACAATGGCACCTTGAATTCACGAAGCCCTGATGTATGGATTGGCACCTTGATTCCATTGGGCCCCTCACTGTCACAAGAGTTCTTAGTTCCATGGAGCCCTGCAGTGTCACAATGGTTTCCTTGGTTCCATGGTGACACACAGTGACACAATGGTCTCCTTGGTTCTACAAAGCCCCAGAGTGTCACAATGGCCCCTTGCTGCCATGAGGCCGTGCAATGTCACAATGGTCTCGTTGGTTCCCTGAGGCCCTGCAGTTCCACAATGGCCCTTTGGTGTCACAAAGCCTTGAAGTGTCATCATAGGCTCAGTGGGTTCCCCCACTGGTTCACAATGGCCTCCTTGGTGCCATGATGTGCCATTGTGTACCAATGGTCTCCTTGGTTCCACAGAGTCAGAATGTCCTTGTGGTCTCATGGAGCCCCACAGTGTCACTGTGATCCCCTTGATTCCATGAGGCCCTGCTGTGCTACAATGACCCCTTGGTTATACAAGTCCCTGCAGTGGAACAATGGCTCCTTGGTTCTAATGGGTCCTGAAGTGTCCTAATGGTCTCCATGGATCCATGAGGCTCCACAATGTCATAATGGACTTTTGGTTCCATGACCTTTTGTATTGTCAGCAACAGTCTCCTTGGTTCCACAGTGTCACCATGGACCCTTTGTTCCATGAGGTTCAGTGGTGTAACATGGACACCGTGATCCCATGAGGTTCTGCAGTGTCACAATGGACTCCTTGGTTCTGCAGCCCTGCTGTCTCACCATGGACCCGTAGTTCCATGAGGTTCCATAGTGTCACCATGGTCACTTTGGTTCCACAAGGCCTTGCTGTGCCACAATGGCCCCTTGGTTCCATGAGGTTCTGTACTGTACACAGATTCTCCTGGGTGTGGGAGGACAGATTGTAAAGAGAATAGAGATAGTGCTGAAGGCAATCTCACCCCTGATAAATTGCAGCTGTACTAATTCCCAAGAGTGGGAACAGCCTTGCCCTTAACAGATCCCAGCTATGTCCAATGAGAATGAGTGTTATAACACATTGGGTGAGCTGGGCAAGAGTCAGTTGGAGTCTGCAGGCTGTGCTGGGAGGAAGAAGGGTCAAGCAGGCATGTGAGGGACAGAGAGGGTCTGGTGCTCATTCAAGGGACAGGAAAGAGTTAGCCAGTCCTGCAGGAGGAAGAGATAAGGAGCCAGAAGGCTGTATGGAGCTGCCTGTGTGTAGGCTACAGAGAGAAAGGTATAAGAGGTTTTAGATAATAAGAGACTGACATCTGTGTCAGTCATGGCTCCACTGTCAACTGGTGCCCCTTATGAGGACTAGGCAACAATGAAGGGTGACCCTGACATGATCCTGGCAGATGTCTATAGACCAGTGAGACAGTGAGATGGTAGAGCCCAGCTGAACTGAGCCAGGTGGGTCAAGAGCATGAAGATCAGAGCAGGTGAAGAGAGTCTGAGAGCAAAATAGGGAGATCTGAGAGCCTAAAAATCCAGATGAATTGCAGCCAGGTGGACCTGAGAGCTTGAAAGCAATGTAGGCAGAACTGAAAGCCCAAGAGTCTGAATAACTTATGAGACACTGGCCCCAAGGTATGGCCATAGTTTGTGGGATCCTGGGGTGGCACGTGCCAGTGTTCACAGCAGCAATGCGTAGCTAGAAGGGTCAGCAGAACTTTGAGAAGGTGGAGTCGGAGCGGAACAAAAGGAATGTAAGAAAAGCTTGGAGTGAGCAACTAATGCAAAAAAAATGGAGGTGACCAAACTGAAAGAGAAGAAACGTCATGAAAATGAGTTTAGATCTGTACGAGGGAAAGCGTTGAAAAGAACTATACAAGAAGGAGAGTAACAGCAAGCAGAGATGTTGCTTCAGCCAACAGAAGAACTGAAATTGCAGAAGACAAAAGCAACAAAAACTGAGAAAGGAGCAAGAGAATTTACCAGAGCAGCAGTGGGACCTAGCGTCAGATTAGTTTTATTATTCAGTTCAACGTGTTTATTTCCTGGTGAAACATACATACCGTATTCAAAAGTTAAGATTCCATAGGCATAGATACCAGTAGGCATAAGGACAAAAGCTAATATCCCATGTAAGAGAATGATGTTCTATACTCTTAAGAACAAAACTAAACCAAAACAAAGAAGTGAGAGTTAACAATTCCTGAGAAAGGAACAGAAAAGGTAGTTCTGCCACTGTAAACTTTCACTCTGAGTCTACCTTCCAAATAACACAGGTGGCCCACCTGAAGGAGAATTTCTCCTCAGGAGAAATGTATTTTTGAAACTTTTCTTGGTTGCCAGGAGCCCGGCCCAGCTCAGCAGCACAGACACAGCACAAGGACTTTAATGAGCCTCTCATGGATTTAGTGTTGTCTACATTCAATTTTGTCCCTGAGAGTATGTTCAAAAAACTTCTCGAGAATTCAAAGTTAAATTAGAACATTGAAGTTTCCTAAAGTTTTAATGGGTCCCAGAGAGCAACCCAACTGAGGAAAGTTTCCCCAAGTTCCAGCTAGAGTAGAACACTGCAGGCAGTGATGACAGGTGGGGACAAACAAGGCAAAGGTGTCTGTGATGCTCAGCAAACCTGGAGGTGTTTCAGGAATGCCAAGGGCCAAGGCCTGAGCCCCAGCCCCTGCCAAGGCAGATCCTGTCCCTCCCTCAGTGCTCAGGGCTCTTCCCAGGACACTGGGATGTGGGGATGTGCAATGCCAAGGGCAGCACCATGGGGCGGCCCCTGCCAGGCTGCTGAGCAGGGACAAGGAGGCAAGGAGGCCCCAGGCCTGCCAGGGTCACTTGTCTCCTGCTCATGGCTCAGGCCCAGGGCCAGCAGCCATGGCCCAAGTGCTGCAGGAGTTGGCTGTGTCAGGGCCTTTCAGCTGCTGCCCATCGCTGTGCCCTCTCCAGCCCAGGCTGTCCTACGGTGTCCATGCCCTGCGCCTCTGTCCCTGCAGGCTGTCGTCATCCCCCGGCTGCCCCACCTCGCTGGCCCCTTCCTTTGCTGACAGCTCTGTGTCCTGCCTGCCTCTGCCTGGCCACACAAAGCCTTGGGAATGAGACCAGGAGGGTGAATTCGACCTTTTCCATGCTTGTAAAGTTTTAGCACAGGAACAAGGCATGCAGGGCCTGTTTTCTCAGCAAGGATGGTTTTTTGACATGTAGAAGACATCTGCCTCAAGAGCGCCGTGATAGAAAAAGAAACAAGGGGTGAATCTGCGAACTTGGGTTGACTTTTATGGTAATGGATAAATTGTAATACACAAGTAGCAACTGTATATAAGTAATACTCTTTTATAATCACATGTCCATGTAAGGTTATGAGTTACCCTATATTAGAACTCAAGCCTGAACAAGTAAAGTCCTCTTAATTTCAAATTATTGTTAAGGAGTCTTATTTTGGAAATCTGGTGACAGAAACGCCTTGCAGAATCAAGGAGCCACTTTGTGACGCCTTGGAATCTCATGGAACTAAAATCTTTTTTGACACAGCAGGGCCACATGGAAACAATGGTCGATTGTGATACTGCAGAACCAAGGAGACCATTGTGATACTCTGGAACCTCATGGAATCAAAAGTACAGTATGACAGAGAAACGCTTAATGGAACCAGGAGTCTATTGTTACACAGCAAGACCTTGTTTGAACAATGGAACCATTGTTGGTAATACAGAAACTCATGGAACCAAGGGGCCCTTGTGACACACCGGGGCTGCATGGAATGAAAGGTCCATTGTGACAATGCACGTCCCAGGAGACCATGGTGACACTGTGGGACCTCGTGAAACCAAGGGGCCATTCTGACACAGCAAGGCCTGACTCCATTGTGACACTGCAGAACATTACAGAACCAAGTTATACTTTGTTCTCATGTTATGCTGTGGGACCTCATGGATAAAGGGTTGGTGGTGACACTGCGAGACCAAGGAGAGTGTTGGCAGTATTTAAGCTCATGAAACGAGAAGTCTGTTGTGACACAGGATGGCCTCATGGAACCAAGGGTACATTGAGACTCTGATGGGCCTCATGGAAACACGAGCCATTGTGACAAAGCATGGCCACACAGAGCCAGGGGTTCATTGTGACTGAGGAACCTCATGCAACCAGGAGTCAGATGTTACACTGTGGGGTTCTGAGGAACCCAGGGGACCACAGTGACATTGCAGGGTCTCATGGAACAATGGAGACTCTTCTGACACTTTGGGACCCACTGGAACCAAGGGGCCATTATGGCATGGCAGGGCCTCATGGAATCAAGGGGGCTACCGTGAACACTGGGGGTGTCCATGGGATGAAGGGTCCAATCTGACACTGTGGAACCAAGGATACCACTGTGACACCATGGGGCATCATGGAACCCAAGGTCCATTGTGACACAGCAGGGCCTCATGAAACACTGGAGGCCATTTGTACACCTTGAGGCCCTTTGATACCAAAGGGCCATTGTGGCACTTCAGAGCCTTGTGGATGAGCCAAGGGTTCCATCATGATACTGTGGAACTTAATGGAAGCAAAGGACAATTGATGCACTTTGTGGCACCATTAAACCAATGAGAACATTGTGACACTGAAGGGCCCCGTGGAACTTAGTATTCATGGGACAGCATGGGAACCCATGGAACTAAATGTCCATTGTGACATTGTGGGGCCTCATGGAATCCTGGAGACCATTGTGACACTTCCAGGCCTCACTGAAACAAGGAGCTCTGCAGGAGCCTTGTGGAACCCAGGAGACTCTTCTGACATTGTGAGTCTCGATGGACCGAGGGTCCATTGTGCTATTGTGGTACCAAGGAGACCCCTGTGACACTGCAAGGCCTCATGGAAGCAAGAGGGGACAATTGTGATGCCACGGGGCCCAATGGAAGCAAGGGGCCAGTGTGACACAGCTGGGCCTCATGCAGCCAAGGGGCCACTGTGATTCTGGGGAGCTCAACAGAACCAAGCGACCACTGTGACACTGCAGGACTATATGGGATCATGGAGACAACTGTGACACTCTGTAGCCTTATGGAACCAAGGCAACCATTGTGTCATTGAGCAGCTCCATGGAACCAATGAAACCATTATGACACTGCAAGGCCTCAGGGAAGCAAGGGACAATTATGACACTGTTGGGCCCCATAGGAACAAGGGGCCAGTGTGATACAGTGGGGCCTCATGGAAAAAAGGATTCAATATGACACCACCATTGTGACACTGTGGGGCCCCTGGACCCAAGGGAACAGGGAACAGGTCTGGTTGGCTTGGCCTGACTGACTCAACTGACCTCAGGGTGTTGAGTGTCTCTTCTCATGCACCCCTGAAACACTGGGGCTCTGAGCTTTCTTTCCTATGGAAAAGAACCATCCCTCCTGCCCAGGCATCCATTGCCAAAATTGGTAATTCTCAAAACTTCACTGCATACAAGGGTTTCTTCCAGACTAAAGCTGCCAGGAGAGACAGGCCTGGCTCACATTGGCCTCTGGTGGTTGCTTCTAATCTGCCCTGGAAATACTGGGACTCTGTGCTTTCCTTCCTACGGGAAAGAAGTGTCCTTCTCATGTAGGAACTCTTGGCTGAAATATGGATTCTGCCTCCAAAATTCCATATATCCGAGATACAGAATTCAAGATATTTATTCCATTTCCCCCCGATGGAAGCTGCCAGGACACACAGTTCTGGTTGGCCTTGGCCTCAGGGAGCTGTTGTTCATCAGCCCATGAAGCACTGGAGCTCCATGCTTTCCTTCCAGTGGGCACCATGGTGACACTTCAGGGCCTCATGGTACAAAGGGGCCATTGTGACACTGTGGGAATTCGTGGAACCAAGGGGATCATTGGGGCACTGCTGGGCTGCATGGTCCCAGGGGGCCAGTGTGAAGCAGCAGGGCTTTGTGGAACCAAAGGGCCATTGTGATCGTGCAGGGCACCGTGGATCCATGGAGACCATTCTGACATTGCAAAGCCCCATGAGTCATGGAGACCATGGTGACACTGCAGGGCCCCACAGAACCAAAGGGCCATTGTGACCCTGCTGGGCCTCATGGAAGCAAGGGGCCATTGTGACACCTCAGAAGCAAGGAGAACCTGGTGACACTACAGGGCCACATGGAACCAAGGGGAGATGGAACAGATCTGGCTGGTTTAACTTCATGGGAGCCATCTGACAGGTCCAGCTGATCTTGGAATGCTGAGGGCTGCCTCTTATTAGCCCCTGGAGAGTGGGGGGCCTCTGTGCTTTCCTTTCTATGGAAAAGGACCATTCGTCTTCCCAGGTGCCAATGGCCAAAATTGATACTCCCCTAAAAATACCTTATATGCAAGGGTTCTCCCAACAACAGCTGCCAGAACAGAGAGCTCTGGCTGGACTTGGCCTCTGGTGGTCATCTGTCATCTCAAGGAAGCCCTGAGGAAAAAA
>JAIXNV010001167.1:0-14059 GCA_020917445.1 Riparia riparia
GACTATTCTGACACTTTGGGACCCACTGAAAACAAGAGGCCATTATAACATGGCAGGGTCTCATGGAATCAAGGGGGCTGCAGTGAACACTGTGGGTCTCCATAGGATGAAGGGTCAAATCTGACACTGTGGAACCAAGGAAACCATTGGGACACCATGAGGCCTCATGGAAGCAAGGAACCATTGTGACACTATGGAGTCTGGCAGACGAAGGGGCAGTTGTCACACTGTATGGGACCACTGAACCAAGGAGTCCATTGTGACTCTACAGGGCCCCATGGAACTAAAGATTCCTGGAACAGTGCAGGAACCCATGGAACCAAAGGTCCATTGTGACATTGTGGGGCCTCATGGAATCCTGGAGACCATGATGACACTTTGAGGCTTGACACTTGTTGAACCAAGGGGCTCTGCACGGCTTCATGGAACCAAGGAGACGCTTCTGACATTGTGAGTCCCCATGGAACCAAGGGTCCATTGTGATACTGCGGTACCAAGGAGACCCCTGTGACACTGTTAGGCCTCATGGAAGCAAGGGATCATTGTGACACTGCAGGGCCCCATGGAAACAAGGGGCCAGCATCACACTATGATGCCCCATGAATCCAAGGGAACAGGGAACAGGTCTGGTTGGCTTGGCCTGACTGCTCCAGGTGACCCCAGCATATTGAGGGTCTCTTCTCATGCTCCCCTCAAACACTGGGGCTCTGGGCTTTCCTTCAAATGCAAAACAACTTTCCTTCTCACTCAAGCATCCATGGCCAATATGGGATTCCCTCTCCAAATTTGCTAATACTCAGGGATTGCTCCCAGACAAAAGCTGCCATTGCCAACATCTGACAGACCCTATCTTCCTGAGAACTGGCTCTCACCTGCCTTCAAACACTGAGGTTATGTGCTTTCCTTCCTGTGGAAAAGAACTGTTCCTCCTGCACAGGCACCCATGTCAGAAATTGGTACATCTCCTCAAAAATCCCTATAGGTAAGGGTTTCTCCCAGACAAAAGCTGCCAGCACAGACAGCTCTGGCTGGCCTTGGCCCCTGGTGGTTGCCTCTAATCTGACTTGATTCACTGGGGCTCTGCCCTTTCCTTCCTATGGAAAAGAACATCTCCAGGTGCCCATTTGGGATTTCAGCTTCAAAACTCCTATATCCAAAGATTGCTCCTTGATGAAACCTGACATTACACACAGCTATGGTTGGCCTTGGTCTCTTCAGAGCCAGCTTTCACCTGCCTTCCAAACACTGGGTGTCTCTGCTTTCCTTTCTATGGAAAAGAACAGGCCTTCTTCTCCAGGCAAAAAAGGGTTGAAATTGGGATTGAACATTCAACATTTTGAAAATGAAAGGGTTGCTCCCAGAAAAACCTGCCTGGACAGACAGGTTTGGCTGGCATTGGCTTCTGGTGCCTGCAGTTCATCAGCCCCTGAAACACTGGAGCTCTGTGGTTTCCTTCCTGTGGAGACCATGGTGACATTGTGGAGCCCCATGGATCCATGGACACGATTCTGACACTTTGAGGCCTTCTGAAATGACAGGGCCATTGTTGCACTGTGGAGATGCTGTGAATTCCAGGTACCATTGTGACACTGCAGGTTACCATGGATCCCAGCGGCCACTGTGACACTGTGGGGCCTCATGGAACCAAGGGGATCAGTGTGTGAAGCAGCAGGGCTTTGTGGAACCAAGAGGCCATTGGTGCTGTAAAGGGCTTTGTGGAACCAAAGGGCCACTGTGATCCTGCAGGGCACCGTGGATCCATGGAGAGGCATGGCAAGGCCCCATGGAATCATGGAAACCATGGTGACACTGCAGGGCCCCACAGCACCAAAGGGCCATTGTGACCCTGCTGGGCCTCATGGAACCAAGGGGCCATTGTGACACCTCAGAAGCAAGGAGAACATTGTGACACTACAGGGCCTCATGGAACCGAGGGTAGATGCAACAGATCTGGCTGGTTGGGCCTCCCAGGGGCCACCTAACAGGTCCAGCTGATTTTGGAATGATGAGGGCTACCTCTCATCACCTGGAGCACTGGTGTCTCATGCTTTTCTTCCTGTGGAAGAGAACCATCTATGTTTCAAGGTGCCCATGGCCAAAACAGGTACTCCCCCTGAAAAAATCCTTGCAAACATTGTGCAAGGATTGTTCCAGACAAAAGCTGCCAGAACAGACAGCTCTGGCTGGCCTTAGCCTCTGGTGGTCACCTCTCATCTCTAGAAAGCCTTGAGGAAAGGATTCTAATGGGCTTGAATGCTGGACCATCAACGAGACACTCATCCTCTGAAAAACTCAGATGTTCTTTGGATGACATGTGGAGTTCTTTTTTCTCATTGTGTACTATGCATGAAATATTGTGTTGCAGTAAAAAATACTATTCTTATCATTCTACCAGTGTTATCTGACACAAAACACATCCTCTACATATGGATCCAGGTAACCTGTAAAGCAAACACAAGAAAGAATCCAGCAGGAATGATTTGTCCCTGCTCCCATCTGTCCCATCTCCTCTGGAGCTGGAGGTGCAGCCCCAGCACTTGGAAGGCTCCAGGGGTCACAAGCTCAGCTCCCACACAGAGAACCTGTGGACCCTGGGGTGCTTTTCTTGGCCCCTGCACGCTCATACAGGCTGAGATGGACACTGATGGTTTCTGTGCCAGGCTCTCTCAGCCCAGCCCAGCTCCCTCCAAGCTCTGCCAGCTGCCCTGAGCTCTCGGCAGCACCAAGGGCCTCTCCCCAGCACAGCCCAGCCGGCTCTGGCCCCACAGCTCTGCTCAGGGCAGGCTGCTCTGGGCAGGGGCCCCATGGCCTCAGCCCCTCGGAAGGGCACAGCAGCAGCTGCAGCTCAGAGAGGGCTCAGCCCCAGTCATGGGGGAAGAGGCCTGGCCAAGGCAAAAGGAGGCTCCCTGGGTGCCCTGCTCTCCTCTCCAGGACATCCTGAGAGCTCTGCAGCCCCTGCTGCCATCCCACCTGCCCAGCCCAGCACAACTGCCGCGGCCTTGTGGCCCTCAGGAGCTGTTCCTGCTCCAGGGCCCATCCCAAAGCTGGGGCAGCCAGAAAGCTGTGCCCATTTCTGGTCATTCATCACATGATGAGGATGGATCCTCAGCCACTTAGAAGTTGCTGGTGAATTTTACTTTTTCAGAGGCCCCTTCTTCCTTGAGTTTTTCAGTTCAGAAATCTGTTGACAAAGGCTCATTAACATTTGTTCAAAACACGCAAACAAGACAAGCCCATGGGAATAACTGAATAACTGTTTTCAATTCTTCTGTGGTTAATTAGAAGTTTTCTGCATTTTTCAGAAGCATATTCAAAGTGAAAAAAGTATTTAAAAAATAATGAAGAAATAGTTGGCTTGTCCTCTTTAGTTTTCTTTTCTTGATTGATATCAGCAATCCCCAGTTGATACTGATCCCCAGCACCTCCTAGTGCAGTCTGAATAGATCTGAAAAGACCCTTCATGGCTGACAATCCATCACACTTTGCCCCTACCCCCACCCCACCATATCCCACATCCAGTCCCTGGGACTCAGAGCAGCTGAGGAAAGTTTCTCTTCATTGCCAACAAGCAAAAGTTGAACATGATGCTATTTCATACCCATCACAATTCTTCCCTCAGCTTTCTTTGCAGTGTCCCAGCTGCATCCTCCATCCCCCATCCACCATCCACAAGGGATTTCTGTGCAACACCAGTTTTCAACAAAGATGATGCTCAGATAGTTATGAACAATCAAGGTGTTCTATCAGGATGCTCTGCCTGGACTGGAGGTCAAAACAGCTCCAACAGTGTCCTGTTTGCAAAGCTGCCAGTCATGGATGAGGAAAGGAGTCAGGCGGATTTTCGTGTTCAGGAAATGCTGAAACTATCCTGATTCATTTTATCTCTTCCTCTCTTGGCTGAAATTCCTCTCTTGCCTCTTCCATCCATTGTCTTTTTTCTCCCCCCAGGCCCCCGGGGAAGAGCCTGGCTCTGTGCTCTCCATCACCTCCTCGGTGGCACTGCCAGGCTGGCATGAGGAGCCCTTCAGCCTTCCCTGCTCTGGGCTGGACAAGCCCAGCTCCCTCAGCCTCTGCTCACAGCCAAAGGGCTCCAGCCCCACCTTGGAGCCCTTCCCTAACCCTGCTGCAGCTGCCAGACATCTTTCCTGCCCTGGGGAACCCAACTCAGGCCACAGTGACCTGGATAATGCCGGTCCTTGATGTCCTGGTCACACAGCCCAGACCCTTGTCCCTGTGTCAGGCTCTGGGGGTTGATTTGTGGAAGATCCTCTTCTCCAGCCACTACTGATGGCCCTGCCATGCTATAATGGCCCCTTGGTTCCAGTGGGTCCCAAAATGTCAGAAGAGTCTCCATTGTTCCATGAAGCCCCACAATGTCACTGTGGTCCCCTTGGTTCCACAGGGCTCCACAGTGCAACAATGATTCTTGGTTCCCTGAGGTTCCTCAGTCACAATGGGTTCCTTGGATCCTCAGTGTCACAATGGCCCCTTGGTTCCATGTGGCCACACTGTGTCACAGTGGCTCATGGTTCCATGGGGCCACACACATTAATAATGCACCCTTGGTTCGATGAGGTTCTGTACTATAACACTGTCACCTTGGTTCTGTGAGGCTCCGCAGTGTCACAATGGACCCATGGTTCCACGAGGCCTTGCTGTGTCAGAAATGGCTCCTTGGTTCCAAGAGGTTTCTCATTGTCACAGTGGTCTCCTTGGAACTGCAGTATCACAGTGGACCATTGCTTCAATGTGGCCCCAAGGTGCCAAAAGGGATTTTAGTTCCACGAGGTTCCACTGTGTCCAAATGGACCCTTTGTTCCATGAGTTTGCACAGTGTCACAGGAGACTCCTTGAATCTGTGAGGCCCCACCATCACCAAATATCCGAAATATCAGAATAAGACATCAACACTAATTTGCTATTTAAGACAGTATCCTTGATTGAGGCCTCAGATAAAGTGTGGTAACTCCTAACCTTACATGAACATGTAATTCTACCAGGGTGTTTCTTACACACAGTCCTTCTATGTGTATTTATAGTTACATATTTACATAAAAGCCACTTGAACTTCCCAGATTCACTCCTTGTTTTTTCTATCACTACAGTCTCGAGCCAGATATCTTCATTTTGTCTTCCAAACATCCTCACATGAAAAGCAGCCCCTTTATGTGACTGGTTTCTCGGATAAAACTTCACAGGCCATGTAGAAATGGAATTACCCTTTTGGTATCAAGCTCAAAGCTTTGCAGAGGCAGGCAGGACTCAGAGCTGTCAGCAAAGGAAGGGGCCAGCGAGGTGGGGCAGCCGGGGGATGACGACAGTCTGCAGGGACAGAGGCGCAGGGCATGGACACCGTAGGACAGCCTGGGCTGGAGAGGGCACAGCGATGGGCTGTGGGAGATTAGGGATAGGTGGTCGGAATATATCGCATTGTATGGGCAGACAGAACCCCTCCCTCAACACTTAGTTGTTTAGTGTCCCTGATAAGGTAAGCAACACGTAACTTGTAACGTAAGCAGACGTATGTGATGTAGCAAACAGAGGTCTTATAACTCCATGTAACCAGTTAATAAAACGCCATTAGCCGTCCACCACACTGGTGTCTGTGAGCTGGTGGTCCGAGCAGCCTGGGTGTGGCTGCCGTGTCGTTCCTGAACCAGGTCGCTACGCCTCAGCGGAGGCAGCAAGTGGTGCCGAAACTCCGGGAGTCGCCCGGGAGATCGGGAGTCGTCTGGACAGGTGAACGACGGCCGAGCGGCGGGGCCAGCTCAGTGAGGGGGATGCCCCAGGACCCGTGAGGAGGATGGAAGCCCTCATGAAGGTCGTCTCTCAGATTCATAAACAGTGGGGAATTGATTGTAAAGCAAAAGATTTTACCCTCACAGTGATGAGGCTTTTGCAAGTTAGTATCATCGATCATCCGGTGGAAGTTCTCCACCCAGATATTTGGGATCGGTGTATGAAAGCTCTAGCAGAGGAAACTATGTTTTCAGGGTCGGCAAAGTATCTTAAGTCATGGGGGAGGGTTGTGCAATCTTTACAAAGGGCTTTGCAGGAGCAAGAGACCTGGAAAGCTGCACAGAGTTGTCTAAAATTTACGCTGCAGCTCGGTGTAGGAGCTGCGACGCAAACTGTTTTAGAGGAAACTTTTTCAGAGGAAACTTTTAAAGGGGATTATCAGAGTGTAGAAAAATGCGATCTGATGGTCAGTGACTGTGTTCAGACTGCTGATAGTTTGTCCTGATGACTGTGGAGGCTTGCAGGAGTAAAATCTTCCTTCAAAGCCTTCAAGTCCAGAGTAGCTGCTGAAGAAAAAAATCAGGCAAAATTGTTTTATGATCAATTAACTGAGGAAGCCAGGAATATTGCCAAAAATTCTGCTGGGGGGTCGCTGGTAGAAGGGGATGAGGGGGGACCTCCACCCTATACGGCAGGAGATTGCGTTGAATCGCTGGGAGAAAACAAGAATGTAACTAAATCGGAATATTTGGCAGACAACCAAGAACCAACAAACAAAGAAAGTTTTTTACACAGTGTGTCTGCTGCCAACAGCTTGTTTGATAGTGCGGGGACACGCGAACAGAAAAAAGAGGGAATTAAAGCTAGTCAGAACGCTTGCCAAAAAGCACATTCTTTTAAGGAACACAGTTTAAAGGGGGGAAGAAAGGGGCGGCCCAGCCCTGAGGGAAAGGGGTGGGGCCAAGAGGGAAGGGACGGCCCAGCCCTGAGGGAAAGGGGCAGGGCCAAGGGGGAAGGGACGGCCCAGCCCTGAGGGAAAGGGGCGGGGCCAAGAGGGGAGGGACGGCCCAGCCCTGAGGGAAAGGGGCAGGGGCTCAAAGGGAAGGGACGGCCCAGCCCTGAGGGAAAGGGGCAGGGTCGGAGCCTGACCAAAAGGGTCCGGAGCCCGGAAGCAGCCAGTCAGTCGACTTCCGGCTCTGAAACCGACTTTAGCTGGGACTGGGACAGCCAGTCCTCTGCCACCGGCTCTGGCTCTGGCTCTGACAAAGAAGAAGTAACAGTATATAAAATCAGTAACAACAATGTTTCTACCTGGATTGAGGGGAAGTCAGAAAAAGAACGAACTCCTCTCACAGACTGGAGGAAAATAAAAATTGCATGTGCCGATTGGGGTCCACCGGCCACACTGGCTTTTCCAGTCCGAGTGGGGCCGGGGGCAGGTGGAAACCAGAGAACATACTCCCCAGTAAATCCTAAGGATGTTCAAGCAATTGTTAAAGCAATCACTGACAGAGGATCAATTCAGCAATGGTTTCTACTTTCATTGATAGTGTTTTTGGAGGGGATGACATGCTCCCATTTGACATAAAGCAAACCTGCAGATTGATTTTTGATGGGGCAGGGATCATTGTTTTTAAACAAGAGTGGGAGGACAATTGTGCAAAGCAACTAGCTCTGGTCACTGGTCTGGATCATCCTCTACACGGCTCCAGCCTGCAGCGGCTCATGGGCACAGACCCAACCATGATCACCCCCCAGGCACAGGCCGAGGGTCTACGGGCCCACGAGGTGATGACAACTACCCGTGCTGCCAGGGAAGCCATCTGCTCTGCTTCCATGGTCATTGCTAAACCATCATCACGGTCCACAATAAAGCAAAATGAGAGTGAAAGTTTTGCACAATTCGTGGACCGGCTCCAAGCAGCACCTGACTCCTCAGCTTTGCCTTCAGAGGCAAAGGGTCCTGTGTTGGCAGAGTGCCTGCGCCAACAATGCAATTCAGCCACCAAGGACATTTTACGGTCTTTACCACTCGGGTCCAGCATTGCAGACATGATCAGGCATGTTGCAAAAGAAGAGCGTTTTGCCCCAATTCAGGCAGCCATCCATACCGCAATTACAAGTGTAATGGCATGCTTTAAATGTGGCAGGGCAGGGAACGTTGCAATGAATTGCCCCCAATTAGGGCACCCCTCAACACCCGTCCCCCCACGCCAGCTGCGACCTAGGGGGCCATGCTGGGCATGTGGAAGGAAGGGGCATCTTGCCAAAGAATGTAAGTCTAAGAACCAGGGAAACGGGAGGGGGAGAGGGCAACAGGGCCGCACACAGCCCTCTCCCACTTGGGACGTGAGGCGGCCCAGCTATGCAAACCCCAAATGGGGCGAGGCACTCCCAAACCCTTTTCCCCCACGAGAAGCTACCAACTTTATGGCACAACCAGCGACCCAGCCGTATCTGTCCCTGTCCCAGGAACAGCAAGGACCACCCCCTGGGGACCAGACCCCTGGGTGGCCTTGGCAGTGAAGTGTGACAACCCACCAGTAATATGGGGGATCTGTACTCGCTATGATGTTTTAGATGACATTGCCATCAGTGTCCCCTTTTTGATTGATACCGGAGCAGACGTCACTGTTGTTTCTGAGACAAATTGGCCCCCACACTGGAAATTACAAGACGCACCCATGGTAGGTGGAGTCGGGGGATTGAGCCGAGCTCGCAAGAGTACCCAATTAATAGCAATTACACTCCACACTGAAAAAGGACCAGAAAAAACCATCACCCTATTTCCATATGTCATGTCAGGAGTCCCACATTTGCTGGGGAGAGACGCGATAGCCCTTTTAAAAGCCAGGGTGACAAATTTACCATAAGGGCCACTGCAGCACACCCACTCCCACCGATCAAGCTGACATGGAAGTCGTCTGACCCAGTGTGGGTTGAGCAGTGGCCCCTGTCAAAGCCTCGAATAGATGCTCTTCTTAGACTAGTTGATTGTGAATTGCAGAAAGGTCATGTCGAGCCTTCCACCAGCCCATGGAACACCCCAGTTTTTGTGATACCCAAACGGAGCGGCGAAGGGTTTTGCCTTCTCCATGATCTGCGTGAGGTAAATAAGAAAATTCAACCAATGGGCCCCGTGCAAACCTCGCTGCCCATGAGCTCAATGATACCAAAAGGGCAGCCTTGTGCAGTGCTTGACATTAAAGACTGTTTCTTTTCCATACCCCTGCACGATGAAGACAAAGAGCGGTTTGCCTTTTCCATCACCTTCCCGAACAGCCAGCGTCCTAACCTGCGCTTCCAGTGGAAGGTACTGCCACAAGGAATGGTCAACTCACCCACCATCTGTCAGATCACGGTGGACCAAGCACTGGAGCCAGTCCGATGCAGCGACCCGACCATGACCATTGTCCAATACATGGATGACATCCTGATTGCCGCACCATCAGCGAGCCAGGTAGACCGGGCAGTGTCAACAGTCTCAGAGACCTTAAAAACAAATGGCTTTGAAATTACAAGTGCAAAAATAAAAAAGGGACCATGTGTAACCTTTTTAGGAGTGGGGATTTCAAGCTCCTACATAACCCCTCCTCAGATAAAAATCCACCGAGACATTGAGACGCTCCATGACATGCAGCAATTGGTAGGATCTCTACAGTGGCTCCGCAACATCATCCTGATTCCTCCTGAGGTCATGGACCCCTTGAATGACCTTTGGAAAGGAAAAAACTCATGGGAGCAGAAAACACTGACACCAGAAGCAACACGCTCGCTTGATTTTATCGAACAACAAATGTCAAGGAGCACACTCACCAGATGGAATGCAAGCGCACCAATTGACTTATATGTCCACTTTACAAAAAAAGGAGGAGTAGGAGCACTGGCCCAAGGGCCACCCAACAAAGCTCAACCGATACTGTGGGTGGTCTTGGGGAAACTGTCACGCGCGTTTTCCCCAGGAGCTGAGTGTCTCGGCAACCTCATCATGAAAGGCAGGAAACTTGCCCTGAAGCACTTAGGCACTGAACCCACCAAGATATATTTGCCCTTCTGCAAGCAGCTTTCTGCGCAATCGCCAACAATATCAGAACATCTAGCCATTGCCCTCGCTGCTTTTTGGAGGAGAGATTCGCTATGCAGCGAAACCCCCTTGGACTCAGTTGCTTGCAATCATCGACATTGATCTCCCGCCAAAAATCATCGACCGACCGCAGCCAGGACCGACGATCTTCACAGACGCATCTTCGCTAACCTCAACTGCAGCAGCAGTGTGGCAGTCAGGAGAGCAGTGGCAATGCATCAAAACAACTGACCCCACGCTCTCAGTTCAACAACTCGAAGCAGCTGCCGTTGTACTGGCGTGTGGACTGTTCCCTGAACAGCACCTCAACATCGTAACTGACTCTATATTCGTGGCCAGGCTCTGCCTAGCCATGTCAGGGCCTGGCGTCGCAGTGTCCACAGTGGCCATGATGCTTGAAGAAGCACTCTTTTCGCGAAAAGGCACCATATCTGTCATCCACGTTAATAGCCACAATCCAGTCAAAGGATTCTTTCAAATCGGCAACGACAAGGCAGACACCGCTGCAAAAGGACTGTGGACACTGAGAGATGCCCGTCAGCTACACGAGTCTCTTCACATCGGAGCTAAAGCACTAGCGAAAAAATGTGGAATTTCAACCGCCGACGCGAAACACGTTGTGGCCACATGCCCTCACTGCCAGAAATCACCACTGTGGTCCAGTGGAGTCAACCCCAGAGGCCTCAAAGACTCAGAAATATGGCAAACAGACTTTCCACTGTGTCAGTTGCTAAAACCCCGAGCATGGCTTGCAGTGACTGTAGATACATAGAGTGGAGTGATTGTAGCCACACAACACCCAAAAACTGACTCCAAGGCAACCATTCAGCATTGGCTGACAGCCATGGCATGTCTGGGCATTCCAAAGCAAATTAAAACAGACAATGGCCCAAATTTTGTCTCAAAATCAACTCAGGCATTTGTTGCTAAATGGGGAATCACTTTAGTACACGGCATTCCGTACAACAGCACCGGGCAGGCCATTGTTGAGCGAGCAAATCAAACCCTGAAAGCCAAATTAGAAGTACTAGCAAAAACAGAGGGCTTTACCAGTTCCATTCCCCCGGGAGACCAGGCACGTATGCTAGCAACTGCTCTGTTAGCACTCAATCAGTTCTCTAGGGGGGATGAGAAAACCAGCCCAGCCCAGAAACACTGGGCCACCCAAGCACTTGAGGAAGGCCCACACGTTGTGGTTTAGAATGAACTAGGAGAGTGGGAACAGGGCTGGAGACTAGTGCTCGCGGGGCGAGGGTACGCAGCTGTTAAAAAAGATGGTAAAGTAAAATGGTGTCCACTTAAGTCAATCAAACCAGACCTTCAGAATAGAACTAATGAAAATTGTGAGGTCTCATTTGCAGGATTGGATTATTGGACGCCCCCGTGACACGTACACTCCAGTACCAGAAGATGGTGATGAACCTCCAAGTAACCCAGCAGCGCCCAAAGATCCTGCACCGGTGAGATCCAAGCAACCACGGTGTCTTTGTGTAATTTTATTTTTGGATCTTGTAGGCAGAGGGCAAGCAAACGTAGTGTATTACCCTCACCAACCATTCAGATGGATCCTGCGCCATCTTTCAAGTGATGAGGCAATCAAAGAAATCATTACAGTAGATGGCCCATCCTTTGAGTTTAAGCTAACTGACATATTTCCCTCACAGTTAGGATTCCCTAAAATTGGGGATTCTTCATTGTACCAAACCTATTGGTGCCCTGCCTCCAACCCAGGTAAAAGCTACTGTAGCCATCCGAAGTACGGGTACTGTGGGTATTGGGGATGCGAAACTATCGTGATGAGTGATAGATGGCAACCACAGCAACCTGACAAGTTCCTGCAAGTCAGGTACGCTCCCCACGGCTGTCGTGAACCTAAGGTCGGGATGGACAGACTGATATACACACCCCGAAACGGCAGACGACACACCTGTAAGAACTATGCAATGACAATCTTGCAGCCGACCCATGTGAGTTGGGCCACAGGAAAAGTATGGTCAGTGTTTGTTCGCGCCTTTCGTAACTTCTGGGTGAATGTGCAAATTATTAGACTCCCACCTTCAGTGCCCCAGTCATTCAAACCCTATCAGAGTCTCGCAGCACGCAGACACAAGAGGGAGGCCACATCTAGCACCTCCTCCTCATCCCATCCTTTAGCCATTTACCAAAAACCTAAGTCAGCTCCCTACAATCTGTTTCTTGGTGTGTTAAATGCTACCTTTTTGTCGTTGAACCAATCCAATCCAAACTTTACAAAATCATGCTGGTTATGTTATAATGCAGAACCTCCTTTTTATGAGGGTGTCGCCTTTGATGCTCCTTTCGAATATTCTGCAGCAAACAATCCACACAACTGTAAGTGGGACACCCCCCGGAGGGAAATTACCCTGAGTGAAGTCACAGGCCGAGGCAAGTGCTTTGGCATCGTAACCGCAGCAAAGCAGATGGGAAATATCTGTACTGAGTTCATCCAACCTAGTTGAAATACTGACAAGTGGGCAGTTCCGTTCCTATCAGGAATGTGGGTCTGTCAACAAATCGGAATAACCCCCTGTGTGTACCTTTGCAAATTCAATAAACTTGCTGACTTCTGTGTCCAAGTTCTGATTGTTCCTAGAGTCCTGTATCACCAAGAAGAAGAAATGTATCGCTTTTTAGAAGAAACCATCCAGCTCCGCAAAAGAGAAGTAATAACAGGTATAACCATTGCAATGCTCCTTGGCCTAGGAGCCACTGGCACAGCCACAGGTGTTTCAGCTCTCGTGACCCAACATCAAAGACTCTCTCAGCTGCAAATGGCAATTGATGAAGACTTACTGAGAATTGAAAAATCCATCTCCTCTCTGGAAAGATCTATCTCCTCGCTTTCGGAAGTCGTCCTGCAGAACAGGCGAGGACTGGACCTCTTGCTCATGCAGCAAGGAGGCCTGTGTGCTGCCTTGAGAGAAGAATGCTGTTTTTATGCAGACCATACCGGAGTCGTGCGAGACTCCATGGCCGAACTGAGAGAGAGACTGGCTCAGAGAAAGAGAGAGAGAGAGGCCCAACGAGGATGGTTTGAGTCATGGTTCAATCAGTCCCCATGGCTGGCCACCCTTGTTTCCACCTTAATAGGCCCTCTCACCATAATACTCTTGGTATTGATTTTTGGGCCTTGCATTTTAAACAAGTTAGTGTCGTTTGTTAGAAGCCGTTTAGAAAAAGTTAACGTCCTGTTTGTCGAACGCCTGCAATTACCATGAAGTATGCTTGTTACTAACATTTTATACCACTTTTGTATCCTATTATACTAACTTTAACAGCTTTTGCATTTTTATGACATTTATATTTTTATAACATTTATACTTTTATACTTTTTTTACTTATTCATGGGAGGGGTGGGAAATGTGGGAGATTAGGGACAGGCGGTCGGAAGATATAGCGTTGTACGGGCAGACAGAACCCCTCCCTCAACACTTAGTTGGTTAGTGTCCTTGATAAGGTAAGCAACACGTAACTTGTAACGTAAGCAGACGGATGTGATGTAGCAAACAGAGGTTTTATAACTCCATGTAATCAGTTAATAAACGCCATTAGCCGTCCACCACATTGGTGTCTGTGAGCTGGTGGTCCGAGCAGCCTGGGTGTAGCTGCCGTGTCGTTCCTGAACCAGGTCGCTACGCCTCAGCAGAGGCAGCAACGAGGTTCCACTGTGTCCAAATGGACCCTTTGTTCCATGAGTTTGCACAGTGTCACAGTGGAGACCTTGGTTCTGTGAGGCCCTGCCATCATCAAATATCTGAAATATCAGAATAAGACTCCTTAACGCTAATTTGCTATTTAGGAGAGTATCCTTGATGCAGGCCTCACATCTAGTGAGGGGTAACTCCTAACCTTACATGAACATATAATTCGACCAGGGTGTTGCTTACATACAGTCACTCAATGTGTATTTATAGCTACACATTTCCATAAAAGCCACTTGAACTTCCCAGATTCACTCCTTGTTTTTTCTATCACTACAGTCTCGAGCCAGATGTCTTCTTTTTTTCTTCCAAACATCCTTATGTGAAAAGCAGCCCCTTTATGTGACCGGTATCTCAGATAAAAATTCACAGGCAGGGTAGAAATGGAATTACCCTTTTGGTATCAAGCCCAAAGCTTTGCAGAGGCAGGCAGGACACAGAGCTGTCAGCAAAGGAAGGGGCCAGCAAGGTGGGGCAGCCGGGGGATGACGACAGCCTGCAGGGACAGAGGCGC
>JAIXNV010001169.1:0-14056 GCA_020917445.1 Riparia riparia
CAGGGGGGCCCGCCGCCCGCTGCGGCACGAACGGCTCCGGGGCACCTCGCCCTTCCTCTGGGCCTAAGGGCCAACCCTCATTAACTGTTTATTCTTGGTGATAATTTATCCACGTATGAATAGACGAAGAGAAGTCCTGAGGTGTAACAGGAAAACCCGTGCCGATCCTCGGCTTCTCGCGTGTCCCTGCTCAACGCCCTTAAGCGCGCTTCCGCATCTCGAACGTGAAAAAGGCAGGTGAGATGTTTGAAGACACTCGTGAGTTTAAGTATGTCTTCACTCCAGCCTTATAATTTGCTTGGCTCGGAACGCGCTACCACATGCCTCGGTTATGTGCGATACCCTTCCCTGCAGAACACCTGATTATATTTTGAAGGTCACTTGACTGGCCCCAGATGATGTTCCCACTCTACTCAACAGGAGCAGAATGAGATTTCCTGTTCAACTATGGCCCCGGGGTCGTCCTCTCTGCTGCTTCCCCTCATCGTGATTTTGTACAAATTCCAGCCATCTTAAATGCCGAATAATAAACCATACACTTGGACAAAGTTAGGATGACACCATAAAAATCATGCCCATCTTAGGTGTGCAGTCGCTTTCGTACACATTTGCATTAGCAAGAGCAAATAGTCTGACTTAGTTGCCTAAT
Source organism: Riparia riparia (assembly GCA_020917445.1). Lineage (NCBI taxonomy): Eukaryota > Metazoa > Chordata > Aves > Passeriformes > Hirundinidae > Riparia > Riparia riparia. Next base: position 650 of record JAIXNV010001169.1, read on the forward strand.
TACTTAATTAGTGAGATGTCTGAAAACAGCTGTTCCTGGCTGCCAGCAAGGTAATGCACTCCAGGAAACCTCTGGGGTGGCCACTCACAAAGCACATCAGTGATTTAGCTCCAGTGTATCGAAGGAACTTTTTTTTTATTTCGAATGTAACTTTGCAGCTTCTTCCCCTCGTCTCTGGTGCCAGCCCCAGGGCGGGAGGAGGGGACACACGGGTGAGTGAGTGTGGGTATGCATAGATGCTCTGTATAACCATAGCAACCAGAGAAAGAGGCAGTGGTACCTCAGCACGTGGAGACACACCCCTCTGTTCCACCCTGATCGCATCGGGGTTCTGCACAGCAGAACCATCTGATGACAGAGATTTCCTTTTGGGGAACTCACAGGTCTGTATATCCAGCTCCTGTTAGCTTAGATCTGTTTGTGCTTATCTGGTAGAAAAACAGACACCAAACTGAATCCAAATCAAGTTTTCAATTTCCCACTTGATGCAGAATCTTAAGTGGATACACAATTTAAACTGGTCATAGATAGATTCTCAGACTGATCTGCTTAACCTAAGCCTGTGTTAAATGCTGTTTATGAAAAATTACTCTAGGCACACACAAAAATTAACGCCATGTTATCAGCTTTAAAGCAGGGGTTCAAATACATCTTGAGCAATCTCGTGGAAAAGAATGTCCTAAGCATGGCTGATTCGTTCCCCTGGACACCAAAAGCATCCAAAAGCCCACAAGTACTTCAAAAAGTAACACAAGCAGCTTGGTAAAACGTCCTCTGAAAAAAGCTGGTCCCACAGTTGTGGCTCTTCCTATAGTCCAGCTCAATGCCCAAATGATCACACGTTTGGAGAGCATTTGGAGAGCACATATGTTCAGATGTTCATATGGAGAAAGGACAGGGCAAACGGATGGAAAACAATGAATCCCCTTCTTGCAGCCAACTGTCTACCTATTTATTCTTACACCTCCCCTAATGGCAACAAATCCTCTCCCTTTATTGCCAGAAAATCTCACCTTCCGACATGTTCTTATGGGAGGTATAAATAGCTGCAAAGCCTGACTTCCGAATAAGGATTAAAACTGTGTTCCTGGGTGCTCATAACAATTAAGAAAAAAAGAAAAAAAAAAAATCTGAAGGTACTTTTGCAAGAGTGAAGCATTTTTTTCTGGAAACTGAGCTGGATTCCAGCTCAGATGATATTCCCGTGAATAGTGTTCTTGCACTCTCCGTTGGTCATGGGCTGTGTTATAAATAAAAATTGACCAGATTTGATTTATCAAAAATTTAGAATTTTATTGTGAGACAAAATATCAGTCTCAAAAAGCCACAATTAAAAGGACAGCGCCGAGCCCGGGATCGGCGCCGGATGAACACGGATAACAGACTCTGCCAGTCTGCTACCCCCCCAAGTTCACAATTTTTGGTCTCCAGCTGCCCCGTTTTATACACTGGATCGTGGAGTGAAGTCTGGAGTGAAGTCAGGGATTTCGCTGGTTTCCCCTCCGAGGCGTCTTCATGAATCATGCAAGTCCCGGTACCGGGAGTTTGAATGGACCGATAAAGTGAAACAATGCATTTGATGGTTGGACCCAGGTGTGTTGTGGATATGTTAATTTTCAACGGAGACGAGTAGAGATATCTATCTGAAGTGATCATCTCGGTCTTCGGACTTGTATCTCTGTCTTCCGTTGTCTTTAGTGTCCTTTTCAGGGGTTCCTGGCAATGGTAGTTTTTAGGCACCCCTTTCTGGTAATTCCAGTCATTCTTTTCTCATGTCTTTTCAGAGTTGAGGAAATTCTTTTATTTTGGTTTTTCCATTTTACTTTTATCCATATTATTTTGAACACATCTCTAACACTCATATTTATACAGTGAACATTTACCTTTTGCAATTTGATAACACGAATTAACTTTAGCACATATATCACAGGCTGCATCCTGGTTTTATTGTGAGGTTGCTGTGTGGTGTTAAACTGTTAGTGCTGCCAGGCACAGAGCTTGTGACATTTTGTAGTTCGAGAGGAAGGATTTTTGGGTAGTGTCTCCCTGAGCAGCTGTAGGGCTGTCTGAGTGCCACAGCTAAAACACAATTAAAAGCACTATTACTTCCAGGGTGTCTGGATGTGTGTGCACTCAGTTGCCAGCTGCACTGCAAATGCCGGGAAACAGCAGCGCTTCCACCTGGGGTGAGGGGAAAGAAAGAAAGAAAGAAAAAAAAAATGAAAAACAAAGCCCACCATTTGTAGCTGATGCGGTGGAAAAGCTCCTGGACTGCCAAGTGAGGCTTGCGTCCCTGGAAAGCCCGGCTCCTCGGGGACGCTCACGATCCCGACCAGCAGAGTTTGCTCTGCTGCCAGCAGAGGGAAAGGATTGGCAGCAGCAGTGGGTATTATTCACCTGCATACCGTGAAGAGGAAAGGGGGATTGCTGTGTGCCACGCCGGCCCCGCCCACTGACAAATATTTGTGAAGGACTATGATCAGTTCAGCAGGCTAAAAGTATCCACTTTAGGGTTTACAATTACATGAGGAGCTAACGAATCCATCAGAGTGAAGCCTTGCAAAGAAAAATAATTTCTCTGCTTCTGTACACACTCATGGAGCAATGCTCTCTGCTCTTTTGTTGTTGTTGTTGTTGTTTTGTTTTGTTTTGTTTTGTTTTTGTTTTTTAATTAGCAAACACATAGTTAGCTAATGTTTGAAGACTGAGGAGTCTAAACTAAACTTTACAGCTGATTAATCCATTTGGTATAAGGTGTGCCCTTCAACCTCCACTCTGACCATAGGAATTTCAGCACCAAAAGAGTAAAATTATTTCAGACTAAGCACATCTGTGAGCAGTGCAGCAGAGCATGAGTCTATCTTCCAGTTAAGTAACATGCACTGGTTTAAATTGTGGCCATGGTCAGTCCATACAACCAAATTAAAAGGACATGGATTTTTATCTGTTCCCATGAGTTCAAACTTCTGATGCAGTAGATGCCTGATGGAGACAGCAAATGACTGTCTCTTGCTCCCAAAGTCAATGTGTTGCATCATGGACTTACACTGGTTGACTCTGGGGGTTTTCACACATTCCATGTGCCTCAGTTATTTCTCCTGAAAGGGGCATTAATGGCACTCAGCTTTCTCTCAAGATTCTCACGATGCTCACTGGCAACTTCAGCCTTCCCCCAAATGAAATCTGCCTGCACAGGGGAGTGTTGGAACCCTGGGCACTGAGGATTCCAGACTTTCTCTGCTGACAGGCACTGACCCCCAAGCAAACACTGCATTGGACCTGAGGCCATGGAACAGCTTCCAAAATTGAGTGATAGCACTGGGATTGTGGGTGTGGAGTTTGGATAGAAGTGTGTGATCTCATAGGGTGAAAAACACAGAGTTTAAGGGTTTAGAATACAGTAATATAGATATAATGCAAGATGGAGGTTTTAGGGCAGAGGCTGAGTCCTTTGTTGTCACCTTCTTCTTTGTGGGTCTGGGGGATATTTTGTAATTGGACAGAGAAATCTGCATCTCGGGCCACGGGTGGTTGGTTATTGGGTTAAAAGTAAAAATAATTTAGATGTCATTTGTTAATTGGAAAGTTTATCCTTAAAAGGCCTTGGAGAGAGAGAGATGGGACCATCTTTCACTTTGTTAGTTAGAACTCACAGCTTGTAAGACTTTACTATGGATAAGAATTAATAAACATCTGGATATGAACATGAAACCCTGCCTCTCGAGCATTTAATCCTGGCTCTAGCAGAAAAGAAGCTAAAAAGCAACGGGCAATGCACAAAGGATGACTGGCAGATGGCAGTCTCCCATGCCCAGGCCCTAGCACCTCCTTTACCCACGCATGCACATTTCAGAGCAGTGCCAGCCTAAAGACAGAACCAAGCGGAACAGTTCTGCCACTGAGCTCCAGAGCAGCCCTCAGGCTCAGAGCCTCTCCCGAAATGCATCGCGCTCTCGGCACAAGCGTCTCTTGTGTTCGCGCTTTTGATGACACGTCGTGGCGTCGTGCTTCGGCCGCCGCATTTGGGGAAAGCTTCTCTCGAGCTTGTGTTGGTGCCGACGGCGAGACAGGTTGGAGCGGCACCACTTCCACGGCAGGCTGGGAAGGGAAGAACCTCATTTCCAAATCGGCCTTGTGGCACCCGGCCTTCAGCACAGGGCAGGGATTCACACACGAGCTACAGTAACACCAGAAACCGCTCCTTACGCTTTCCTTCCTCACTTGCTCCTCCTTTCAGCCTCCCGTTGGCATCTCCAGCAGATATGAACCTCTCTGTTTTTAAGAGTTTAACAACCTTTGGGATAATTGAATTGATAGGATAAGAAGGAATTAAACAAATCCAGTTGGTCCTCTGTCAAGCGATCAGTTGTTCCCCAGGGTACAGAGCAGTCAATAGCTCAGAAATCGGCCATTTACCTGATCCTTGTTCCTGCAGCGGTGCCACATCCCCATTTCCCAGGAGAGCTGTTTCCAGGTGCTGCTCAATGCTTCTAACAATCAAATGGATCAATTCTCAAGACACCTTAAGGCTGTGTGCTAAGTAAGAATGATGTTTGTGGTGTGCTTTGGGTGGGGAAGGAGGTGGTGGGAAAAGAGACATTTCTTTGACCAGAAAAGTTGATGTAATTTCTGTTTTAAACATAGGACATTTATTTAGAGTCTTTAGAGCCCATACATCATTGAATAAGTTTAATTTATCACATCCAAATATATTAGGCAAATATATAATACAATAAATTGCATTTGTACACGTAAATACAAAATTTGAGGTAGGGCCTCAAGAATGATTATTTCTGAAATTAACGACGTACAGCAACAGAAAATGTTCCACATGAGATACATGTGATGCATTCTTTGTAACAATATATCTTTTGCACATACAGCTAATGAAAAGAAAAAACACAGCGATGATCTGGTTAGGGTACAAATCTTTATCCATAGGCAGCAGTACCCCCGAGAATGCCTGTAAATATATATATAGATATAGATATAGATATGCCATTACTCAAGTAATTAAGATTTAACCCATCAGCGATGGGCCCGTAATAAAGTGCCGTAGGACACAGGGAGCAAATTCTCAGCTGGTGTAAATTGTCACAGCTCCAGACAGAGCTGGGACACTTTATACCAGCCAAGCATCCACCTTACAAGGTAACTCTACATAATATAAAGGACAGGTAACAACGTCTCGGAGTCAGTTTTCCTGACAATGGAAGGCAGCTGTAAGGCAAATGGTTACCTGAAGATGTATTTAAATGTTGCAGGCAAATAAAACATTGCAAGCATTAAGATGTGACCCAGTTCTCCCGCTATGATAAGGGGCAAGCCTCCTCCCTTTGGTGCCAGGCTGCCTGAGGGTGGCAAGGGCACAAATCCCAGAACTTCTCCCCTCCTGCCTCAAGTCACCCACCCAAGCCCCTCGGGAACATCAAGCTCTGACCATTTTCCAGGCGCCTCACGTGCACACCGCCGAACTGCACGGCTAGAAACGGGTGTCTCTCACAACAGCAGAGCAGAGAAGCTTTCTGGGACGCCTCTGGCCAAAATGCTCTGCTGTCTGCAGCCCACAGTCCCTACAAGTCTGTCCTCGATTGCAAGGAGTGGAGCCGCAGGAGAAAAACCAACAGGAGACCAGCGACTGCCGTACGTGAACTCTGCTTTACCACAGGCAAAAGGAAATGGTATTATCCCTACGGCTGTACACAACAAAAAGGCCAAAGGCATTTAAAACCAATCAGGTGTTGGAATTTGAGGGTAAGAGAGTCGCACAGTGCATCAGAAGCGATGATCCTCAGCGTGGAGGCATGTTCTAATGCGGTCATTGGAGCAGAAAGGAATCAAAAGACTACTCGGACTCAATTGAAACATCATCTAAAGACAATTCAAGCCTTTCTCAATTAAAGGTCATTTTGTTAAACCCTTCTTTTGGAAACAAAGTGCTGCCTTGTCTAGCTGAGACACAGGTTTTGAACACTGCCTATCAAAAACACTAGGAAGAACACAAAGAATTTGAAGGTGGCAAGCATTTGCATTAGGTATAATCTTTAATGCATACAATAGTGCATCTCAGCTCATCCAGAAATTTAATTTCATTTCAAAGAAAGGATATGCATCATAATCTCACCAAATTTAAACATTTTTTACTCACAAGATAGATAGATCTGAGTGTACATGCATCATATTTCTACTAATATGGCTTTTCCCCCTCCTTTATATTTCTTTTAAAGAACTTTACTGTTATGCTATTAGTTCCTAAATTTATTTTTAGAAAATTATCAAAGTACATGCAAACTTCCCTTAGAACATGGTAAATGAAGTGCATTCCCAAACTTCAATGTAGCTTCTCATTTAAAGAAGACACTGCTGGTTAATTTAATCTCACCTTTCAGATGTGGACAGTAAAATACTTTAGAAAAAGTCTCGTGTGACCAAAATAAAACCGTGCTTTTCACATACAGTGAAAACTTCACATCCTCTGTGATTTTTGTATGCATTCTTCCCCTTTTCCAAAGGTTTTTGCGAGCCTAGCAACGGGGTCAAAGCTGAAGACAAAGACCAGCTAGCAAAAAAATCAAAATCATCTGTTTACAGAGTTTCGAATTCAAGCCTGATCCTGTGCTAATGACTTAGCAGGCACGGGAACAACATCTAAATTAAAAGCAAGCAGATTAATTACATAAATCAGGGAAAGCAATTCAGCTGCAATTTCCCATGCAGTCTGGTTTGGTAATCCAAGCCAGAAGAGATCCTGTCACAGCAGGAATCCTTCAAATGATATCTCCCCTATAATTCGGGCAGGCAGTAACTGACATCCTTACAGCGAGGGAACTTTGTGGCAACGGGCTAATCCCAGTTCCAAAGCATGCCTTGAGACAAGCTGGAAGGATTCAGTACTCTCAAACTGTGTTTTCTCTTTTTCAAGGAGACCTTGTCAAACCTACAGACATTTATTTTTGGTTTTGAATGACAGTAGCAGCGAAGACAAACTGGTTTGGACTCCAAAGATCAACCCAAGATGCAAGGGAATGTTGGTCAAGAGGGATCCAAAGTGATTTATCTCAAGAGAAAGACAGAATTCCCAAGAGAGGTGCTGGCTTAGGCTCCTTTCTGCACCCAGGGAAGGTCCCTCAGCCTTACCTAGACGTGGGAACCAAATTCCCAGCTCACCCTTACGGACCTTCATGAGGTCAAGCAGAGCACGGCTCCTCAGACCTGCCCCTGTCAGGAACATGAAAGCCAGAAGTGAGGACAGCGAGCCCTTTATTCCAACAGCAGGCAAAGTTGAAGCAAGGGGGCTTTAAGCTTTAGGGCAGAGCAGCTCACTGGAGGGTCCTGCCCTGCTGCTGTGTGAGACAGGGACCAACAGGAGCCCGTGGGGCGGAGATCCAGGGGTCAGCATCAGATATCATGGAATCTGCCCTCCCTGCCCTGGGTGACAGCCCCTGACAGTGCTTCACTTGTTCTGGGTGAGGATTAAAGGTTTCCAGCAGTGCCTAGGACTGGCAACACAAACTGCCCCATGAAAGAGGAAGTTCAGCAAAATGATTGCTATATTTCATATACATATATATATATACACACAGAGAGAAGAGGAGTTAGCAATTCCTGGAGGTGTTACTTTGAGGTTTCGTTTTCTGTTTCCTCAGTGGGATGAGACAACACAGCTACTGCTCTACGGACACACGTGGAGTGAGGATTTACCTGAGACCCTGTAATATGGAGACAGACAGACAAAGGGATGGGACAGGAACAATCCCCTGAAAGGAAAGAACATTTACAGGCTATTACAGCAGGGTCTGTGGGGAGGAAAGAACTGACCAAACTACTCATCATCTCTACACTGATTGGTACGAAATTTATAGGGACAGAAAACATCGTCAGCACACACTACATGAACACTGGTCACTGTTAAAAAATATTATATATGTATGCATAGGATATAACCAGATAATCAAGGTTAAAGTGTTGCCAATTATTGAAGATATATTTTTCTCCCTCATTCTAGTGCATTTACAGTAAGTTGGGCTAATTTTCTATTTAGGTAAATAAATGTACTCTTCAAAAGCTCTGATTATTACTCTGCCCAATAGGTAACCAAACTATTTAAGTCTAATATTCGTATGACTGTTCATATCTAATTTCTAAAATGTAATGATTTAGGATGTCCTACTGCTATGCAGCGTTATGATGGCCATCTACCAAATTCTCCTTTCTCCCCAATTTGCATTTTCTATATCTAATGGTGCATCTGTGTGCATGACTGCAGTGGTTAATTACTGTGGATTTGGGTTTTTTTTAAATTTAATGCAAATGTTTTAATGGGAAAAAAAAACAAACAAACAAACAAAAAAAAAAAAAAAAACCCTTTGCACATTTCAGAGCGAATACTGCTTTGGAGAATTGGCGTGCTATATATATAATATATAGACAAGTGGGGTCCTGCTACTTCCCCACTGGCTGAAAGAGAAGAATACAGCATCTAAAGGTTATAGTTTATATAAAGGTGCTTATAGGCAAATGAACGGGGAGTCATAAAGTTGAACAGCACATCTAGCCTCTAATAACTGTTTGCAGGTGGTAACTAGACTACATTTTCCACTGTAAGGATACAAAGTTAGGCACAAATTATATGATGGCTTCTTGAGGAGATACTGTAAACCAAAGCAGAGAAACAAGGAAAATGATATCCAGAGTATTGGGGTGAAGTGAGTAAAGCCACCCGTGCAGCCGGGGTGAAGCAAGTGTTCGGACACAGTGGAACTGAGGCATTCCTAGTCAAAATGACAGATACCAAGTCATCAAAAGAAAAACATGACAGGACTTTCAACAGTGATGCCCCTACAACTCATTCTGGCACCGTTTCCAAACCGCTCCTAGACCCAAATGCAGTTCAGTCCCAGTCTCAATTGACCTTTTTTAAAAATGTTGTTCTTATTTTTCTGCTTGAAAAGATCAACTGGATTTTTCGTGTTTCTCTCCGCACCTCATACATTGCTTCCTGGTGTGCTGTTTCAAGCACACCACTTGTTTAAACAACATAACAATTCCTCCCAGTTAGCATAAATCCTAAAGGAAGCGTGCAGACATGATGGGTCAAGGTTGGCCGTAGAAAAGGCAACCCCATTGTTGTGGGAGCCTTTTGCTGGATCGACATCAGGACTACAGGAGATCCCATCGTCTGCTCACTTCCATCACGTTTGAGGGCTGAACCTTCCTTGGAATACCCTGGTAGCAAAATCCCAATCCCCTCACAGCCACCTGTTGGGAGGGTGCCTGTGGGAAATGGGTCCGACTGCACACCTCATTTCCCATAAAGACTTTTCTGCTTGGTTTTGTTTATTCCTGCACCGCCTGGCAGTCCCTGGTTACGTCACCTGCCACGCACAGGGCTGTGCCAGCGGGTTCAGAACACATCACGGGCATCGCCTGCACCTGGAAGTGGTCTAGTCAGGCATCCCCTACGGCACGCAGCAACACGTCCCGCTTTCCTAAGCAACCACTTTCAGGCACTGCGGAAAGGAAAGGAAGAAAACCGTGGGTGAAATAAAGATGGGGAAAACCAAATCAGAAAAGGCCGGCAACGTTACTGCCAGCCTTTGGCAGCGGTTATTAGCACTGGGTGCCCAGCTCCACGTCCTTCACCGGCAGTTTGAGTCCCAGGGAGGAGGTTCCCAGCGGGTCCATCATGTTCCTGTAGCGTTCTCCGCGGTGCTTGGCCAGGAAGGGGCCCCAGTCGGGCTGTGGGGAGCACACCAGCTTGAGCCGCTGCCACGGAGAGAGAAAAGAGAGTCTCATTCACGGCGCCGTGCAGAGAATTACAGCGCACAGTGAGCGAGGCCGGGCGCGTTTCAGGTTAGCGACGGCGGCCCGGCCATGCTCCGCCGCTCAGCGCTCGTTTTGCACGAAGTTTTCGAGATTAACAGAGGATAAAGCGCCCGGGTTTGAGTTATACATTCTCCCTGCACCGTGTGAGGGGAGCTCAGAGCCGCTGCTCCAGGCTGGGAGGCTTCTCTTCCTGAAGGACACGGGCACAATTACCCAGCCCAGTGGTCTAAGCAGTGGGTAGGTGCATTAAAATAATTGGATTTCTATTTAGCGTATTTCCCCAAAGTATACAAATGACCGAAAAGCAGTGCATCACTATGAATGAACAAAGATTTTAATTCTGAGACGACAAAGTATTTCCTTTCTATCTGCGGGAAAAAAGAAAGAGGAGAATGTCAACCTGGCAAATGAGGAAAATTTTCTGATCTTTCCACTGAGTTCTTTATTGAATGTATAATTTGATCGGTGCATTCACAGATGAAAAGGAAAGAAAACATATTTTTGATGACTTAAGAGGGAACAATTTTATGTTTATTACCTAATAAAGTGAATCAGACCTCTCTATCAGTTATTTTAATCTCTGCCTAATTACCAGTTTGTAACTTTTACCTCCCAAATCAACCATAATAATTTTATGCAGTGGGCTCAATACTGAGGAAATAGCAGACTACAGCTGAAATGCCTTCAGCAGAAGCCCTTTCAAAGCAGATCCAGCTCCTGGGTGTTTCTTTGGGTGCACACCCCAAGAGGCAGAGAGGGAAACACCCTATTTTTTGGGGCAGTACGCATGCCAGTCCTACACACGGGAAGTTTTGAAGCAGAACCATTTGTGCCAGCGAGAGAAGGTCGTGAGACGAGGAATGAGCAAATCTAATTTCACGTTAGCTCATTCCCAGCAGGGGCAGCTGTCTCCCAACCCAGGCACTCCAGCCTGCCCTGCACAAGAGCTGATGACCCTTTAGACAAGAGGCCTCCTTTCCTACTGTTTGGATGCTCTCCCCAAGGTGTCCCACCACTGTGAAGATCCCTCTCCTAGGAAGTTCCTTTGCTCTGTGGGAAGCAGAGAAGCACGGTCTTTTCCCTTAAGGCATCTGTGGTGTGACATATTGAGAGACCAAAAAGATGACGCTATTTTAGGACATTCTCTCTCCTTTTCATTTCTGAAGCAAGGAACAGCCCTGGTGGGATTTGCAGGGAGGCTGAACTGCAGAAGCGGCTGCAGGAAGGGGAGCGAGCGTCTGCTCCTTCTGCCAAGGTGGGAGCAGCACCAGCAGCAGGCAGCGATGAGAAGACAGAGCTGAGAAAGCCTCCAAGACCTAAGATAAGAGCACTGAGCTTCTCCAGGAGACAGGGGCAAAGCAAGGAAGGGACGAACCGCTGCCATTGCTGCACCACGCCCTGCAGGGGCTGAGGAGCCAGAGGGTGGGAACGGCAGGGACAGGGGTGACAGGCAGGGACAGCACACAGGGATGGGGAGAGGAAGGTGACCACCACGCTTCTGAAACAGTGGGGGGAAGGGTCAGGGATCCAATGAGCAAAATAAAAAAAAGAAGCTCAAATTAAAAATAAATTGCCACCTGGGATTACTCTAAGCCCAGGCGCCAGAAGGGATCAGGCGATCCCAGAGGAATAAAGAGATGAAGGGTGAGAGCAAAGACTGCCAGCGAGGGTTTAGAAGGAGCGGCTTGAGGCGCAGGAAAAGCCTTCCTGCTCTACATCTCCCTGGGCTTCAGGGAGCGGCACAACTTGTGGAGCACATCCTGGATGAGCCCAGCACCCAGCACCTCTCACCCTGCACGTGCAGGAGGTCACTCCGGAGCCACCTCTCCCAGCGCTGATTGCCAGGCTCCCTGAGCACCGCACAGAAACCGGCAGCTGAGGCTTCCTGCATCCGTGTGCTGCCTTTGCAGCCAACCTAGGATGACTCTCTTCCAAGAAAGCCCTACAGATCCTCCTGAAATTGCTCTAGATCTCATAAAAACAACAAACCACTCCACAATTTAGCACCACGGTTTTTGAGAGACTAGGAGTAGAAGATCTACATTTTAAATCAACGGAGCATCTCTTGTAACACAATAATTGGTTTGCCAGAAAGTAATCTGAGCAGCATTAGACATCCAACATGGCAAAAACCAATGTAAAATAAAAGAGACACTCTCCTGTGGCCACGTTTTCAAACAGCAAAAAGACAGAAGGATAACCTCAATGAATTTTCCCGGGGCCAGATGCATTTTTATCACAAACATAACTGGGATCCAGATGACTGAGCAGGCCAGCATCAGCCACCCCAGCACCATGGACCAGCCGGGGTAGTGGTAAGCTCTGTAGGTCATGGGTTCCCACTGGTAAAAACTGAAGCAGAGAATAAACTGGGAACGAGAGAGGAAAACAAACATGTCTGAGTGAGCAAAACCAGCCTGAGATGCAGCAAGCGTGGGCATCCACACACAGAGTGGGTGTGCACGGAGCACAGATAAAAGCACACACACCTGAGGCAGGGCGCTGCCACTAGCTCTGATAAATGGGTCAGAGCCTGAATCTAGTGAGTTTCAAGGAAATCTTGCAAAATCCCACAAAAAAAATCACTGTATTTGTGCCAGAATAATTGAAATTAGAATTAGCAGTGACTTTGAGCAATGACTTTCTCTTACTGTGAATTTATGAAACATATTAATTACCCGTTGTAAAGTGGTGGCTTGTAGGAAGCACAAAACCTATACATGTATGTTACTAAGAAACATACCAGCAGAGCATTTATTTTATTAAGCTACACAACACCCTGCAAGGCATTTAATGTAAGATAAGGTAAGGAGGAGGGAGAAGAAGCCTGTCCCTGATCAGTTCAGGAACAACACTGAAATATTGCAAACTCATACCATGTTCCATTTCACAGAGAGCTGCCCAGGGGAAACAGAGTGTGAGGCAGGTGATGCTGGGTCATATTCAGCTGGAATTTAATTAACAGACTGCTTGATGCTTTCTGATTATCATAGAATATTTAGGAAGTTGGAAGGCACCTGAAGGCTCATCTCTTTCCAATCCCACTGCCATGGGCAGGGACTCCTTCCACTAGATTCTGTTACCCCAAGCCCCACCCAGCCTGGCCTTCCACATTTCCATGTTTTCCCTTTTTGCCATGGGATAACGCATCTTCCAAATGCCATTTGTTCTAAAAAGGATCTCAAACAAGCTGAAAACGACCCCGTGGAAGGTTCATGCTACCTTAGTACAGTATTTACAATATAGTATTTGTGGAATTGGTTCCACATGTGGAAATGGTCCTGGAGGTGGAGAGAGGCAGAGCAGCGACTTAACTTTCCCGTTTTCCTTCGGGAGATGTGTCTTTTCCAGAGTGGGACGGTACAGCATGTGAGGCTCCTGTCCTGCAGGCACCTGCCCATACCCATGCCTGTTGCCCAGTGATACTAAACCGAGATGCAAACCAGCATGTGGACACCACCACAGGCAAAGGATGGCTTGATTTTGGACTTAATGGCCAATAACATGGCCGACAGACTTGTTCCCAAGAGGTTCAAGAAGAGTTTCGACAACACTCCTAGGCACATGGGGATTCCTTGTCTT
>JAIXNV010001170.1:0-14054 GCA_020917445.1 Riparia riparia
GTCCATGTTACACCACTGAACCTCATGGAACAAAGGATCCCTTGTGACATTGTGGAACCAAAGGAAATTGTTGTTGGCACTGCAAAAGCTCATGGAACCAAAAGTCCATGGAAACATTGTGGGCCCTCATGTAACCATAGAGAACACTATGACACTTTGTGACCCATTGGAACCAAGGGGCCATTGTGACATTGCATGACCTCATGGAACCAAGGGGCCATTGTGACACTACAGGCCCCCATGGAACTAAGAACTCCTGTAACAGTGCAGGGCCCAAGGGAATCAAGACGCCATTCTGTACTTCAGGGCTTTATGAATCCAGGGTGCCATTGCGACACTGGGGAACCAAAAGAGACCATTGTGACACTGCAGGGCCTTATGGAATTCTGGAGACCATTATGACACTCTGAGGCTGTATTGTGTTACATGGCCTGGTTTTTGGTAGTGGGAGAGGCCACAGAGGTGGCTTCTGTGAGAATCTACTGGAAGCTTCCACCGTGTTCAGCAGAGCAAATCTCTGACTGCTCTGAAGATGGACAAGCTGCTGGTGCAATTAGAGTTGCTGGTAACACCTCAGTGATGACATATTTAAGAAGAAAATCAAAACAGCTCACACACGGTTGTTTCCAGGGGTTATGAGCCATCACTGCCAGGACATCCCAGCATGGCCCACAGCAATGTGCCACCACAGCCGCTGCCATGTCAGTGCTGCCCACAGCGAGCCTTGCCTGCCTGGCCACCCCTAGCTAGCCACACCTTGGGCAGAAGGGCAGGGGCAGTGGTGGTGGCTTCTCCAACTCAGTGCCCCACATGAAGAAAGACATTAAATAGCACCAGTGCCACAGCAGCTGCATGGCTGGTAGAGGAAACATGATGAGCCATTTCCCAGGGCAGAAATTAGACAAAATCAACGTCTTGGAACTACAAGGTGTTGCAAGAATATTTGAATTAGTGGAACTTGTTGGCAATGGTACCTACAGGCAGCAATTATTCTTTTAGCTAGAGAAGAGGAGGAAGCTAAGACATGTAAGAGAAAACAACATAGCAGCACCAAGGTCAGTGGAAGAGGAGGGGGAGGAGGTGCTCTGAGAGTTGGAGCTGAAATTCCTCTGCAAACTGTGGTGAGGACCATAGTGAATCAAACTGTCCCCCTGTAACCCTTTAAGTCCATGAACAATGCAGAGATCCACTCACAGCCCATGGGAAAAGTGCTCAAGCTGGAGTGGGTAGATGCCAGAGGAAACTGTGATCCAGTGAGAGACCTGAACAGAGAGAGAGGGCTCTTGCTCCCAGAGATAGAGGCCTTTGCTTCCAAACTAGAGCAGCCTATCCTTGAAAGACTGCACCTTGTGGACAAGTGTCCCATGCCACAACAGTGTTGGGAAGAGTGTTTTGCCTGTGGGAGGGACTCATGACACAACAGAAGAAAATCTCCTCTCCCTGAGCAGAGAAAGATCTTGGGTGATGAACTGACAAAAACCCCACTCTCTGTCTCCCTGTGCTATTGGTGGGAAAGAGGGAGGGGCTGGGGGACAAAAAAGTTGTTTTAAAGTCTCATTTTACTTCTCATTATCTTCCTTTGACTAATAAATTTACTTTATACCTTTAAATTTGAACCTCTTTTTCCTTTAGAGTGTTTTTCTCCCAGTCCTCATCTCAACCCATGAGTCCAAACCCCGACAGAGGCCGTGTGAATCAAGGGGCTCTGCAGGGCCTTGTGGAACCAAGGAGCAGCTGTGACACTGCAGGGCCTCATGGAAACAATGAGACCATTCTGACACTGTGAGTGCCCACGGAACCAAAGGGTCATTGTGACACCACAGAGCCCCACAGAACCAAGGCAACCACTGGGACACTGCCAGGTCTCATGGAAACAAGGGGTCATTGTGACACTATGGGTCCCCATGGAAACAAGGGGCCAGTGTGACACAACCAGGCCTTGTGGAACCAAGGGGCCATTGTGATCCTGGGGAGCCCAATAGAACCAAGGGAACACTGTGACACTGCACGAATTTACGGAGTCATGGAAATCATTGTGACACTCTGAGACCTCGAGTAATCTAAGGGCCATTGGGTTTATTTTTCAACCCCATGGAAACAAGCAAACGATTTTGACACTGCAAAGCCTCATGGAACCAAGGGGCAATTTTGATGCTGCAGGGCACCATGTATCCAAGAGAACATGGAACAGGTCTGGCTGGCTTGGCCTTCTGGGGGCTGCCTGACTGATCCAGCTGACCCTGGCCTGTTGAGGGTCATTTCTCATCTGCCCCTGAAACCCTGGAGTTCTGTGCTTTCCTTCCTGAGGAAAAGAACAGTCCTTCTCCTCCAGGTGCCCATGGCCAAAATTGGGATTCTATCTCTATATTTTAGTATGTCCAAGGATTGTTCCCAGATGAAACCTGCCAGGACAGACAGCTCTGGAACCAGCCAGGACTGACAGCTCTGGATGGTCCTGGCCTCTTGGGGGCACCTCTCACCTGCCTTCAAAACACTGGGGGATCATGGTTTTCTTGCCATGGAAAAAAATATCTTTCAAATCCAGATGTCCATGACATAAATCGGGACTCTGCCTCCGAAATTACACATATCAAAGGATAGCTTCCAGAAAAAAAGCTGCCAGGAATATCTAGGTCCCCCTGGCTTCCTGAGGGCCCACTCTCATCTGCCTTTGAAACACTAGCGGTTCTTCCTGTGGAAAAAACTGTCCTTCTTGTCCAGACACCCATGGACAAAATTGGGATTGGGCCTCCCAAATTCCGTCTATCCAAGGATTTCTACCAGAAAAAAGTAGCCAGGAATAAAAGGTCTAGCTGGTCTCGGTCTCTTTGAGGTAGCCTCAAATCAGTCTTTGAAACACTGGGGCTCTGCCCTTTCCTTCCTGTGGAGAATTGTCACTCTGGTACAGGCACCCATGGTTCAAATGGAAACCCACCTCCAAACTCCCCATATATCCAAGGGTTGCTCTCAGAAAAAAAGCTACAAGGCCAAATGGTCTGGCTTGACATGGCCTCTGGTGAGTGCCTCTCATCTGCCTTCAAAACAATTAGGTTCTGTGGTTTCCTTCCTATAGAAAGGAACGGTCCTTCTTTTCCAGGTGCCCATGGCCTCAAGCCCTTGACCACTGTATAGGGACAAAGGAGCTCTGTGCTCAGTGGAGTAGAGACTGAGGACAGCAGAGGAGAGCCCTGGGAGGGATTGAAGGGTGGTTTCAGAGATGGGGGATCTTTTTGACACAGCAGAAAACAGCCAGAGAAAGAAAAGATTAATGCATAGGGCAGATGGGGAGATCCAGACTGGACACCAGGAGAAAGGAATTTATCTCCCAGGGCAGGGCTGTGGTACATCACATCCCCCAGAAGGAGTCTGGAGCAGCCCAAGGCTCTGTGTGCCCAGGCAGAGGCAGGCAGGACGCAGAGCTGTCAGCAAAGGAAGAGGCCAGCGAGGTGGAGCAGCCAGGGGATGACGACAGCCTGCAGGGACAGAGGCACAGGGCATGGACACCGTAGGACAGCCTGGGCTGGAGAGGGCACAGGGATGGGCAGCAGCTGAAAGGCCCTGACAGAGCCAACTCCTGCAGCACTTTGGCCATGGCTGCTGGCCCTGGCACTGAGGCCAAGAGGGGACAAGTGACCCTGGCAGCCCAGGGGCCTCATTGCCTCCTTGTCCCTGCTCAGCAGCCTGGCAGGGGCCGCCCCATGGTGCTGCCCTTGGCATTGCACATCCCCACATCCCAGTGCCCTGGGAAGAGCCCTGAGCAAGGAGGGAGGGACAGGATCTGCCTTGGCAGGGGCTGGGGCTCAGGTCTGGGCCCTTTGCATTAATGAAACACATCCAGGTTTCCTCAGCACCCAAAGACACCTTTTCCTTGTTTGTCCTCACCAGTCCACAGGACTTGCAGTGTTCTGCTAACTAGAACCTGGGGACACTTTCCTATGAGTTGTGTCCCTCAGTGGGACCCATTAAAAGTTAAAGAAACTTTGGACTTTGAATCTGATTATGAGTTCTTGAGAAGTTTTTTGATCACACTCTGAGGGAGTAAGTCTGATGTAAACAGCACCAAAGCCCCAAGAGGGTCATTAAAAGCTTTGTGCTTTACCTGTGCTGCTGAGCTGGGCCGGGCTCCTGGCACAGAGGAAGCTCCTGGCAAGCAAGAGGAGCTTAAAAGCACATTGTTCTTGATGAGCAACTCTTCTCCCAGCCCAGCAGGGCTGGGGCACTGCCTGCAGCCACCCTGGGCACAGCACACAGGCACAGAGAGCTTCAATCACTCAGGGCTGGGAAGGAGCTGAGAAGTGACTGCAGGAGAATCACTCCCAGCCCTTGACACAGGAACCTCTGGCTGCAGGACAAGGCAGCTGCAGCTCCTGCAGGGATCTCCTAAAGCTGCAACATCCCAATGCCTACAGACTCTGTGAGTACATTCTCTGATTATCTCTTGTGCAGAGCAGCCAGGGGTGCCCAGGGCTGTCCTGCAGAGCAGGGTCCTGCAGCCCAGGGCGCTCTGCTGGGGCTGGGACTCTGCTGCCTGCCAGGGACAGCTCTCAGCCGGCCCTGGGAGCTGCTGCCAGCACTAGGGGGCAAGATCTGGGTGGAAGGAGACAGCTGGTAAAGCGTGGAAGTGTTTTCCTTGTGTGGTGGGGATGCTGCATTGTTCAGGAACTGCTCCCAGCATGACATTTAACTCCAGAACATTTCCAAATAGATTGCACAGGGAGCACAGCAAGGCAGGGGCTTCACAAAAGGGAAAAACCTGTTTTTTTAATCTACTGCTCTGGGTTGTCTGGATGGGAATTTGCACATAGATATTAATCTCTCAGTTCAGGTTGAGAAAAATAAAACAATTTTCTCTCATATCTTAATAAACCAGGCAGTGACAGTAATCACCAGAGGGTCCCTTGCAGGCAGCTCCAGTGTCACTTCTCCAGCCTCCTCAGGGTTGCTCTGAGGTTGCCATCAGAGCCCGCAGAGCCAGAGCTGCCCCTGGGCAGTGCCTGAGCTGGGAGGGCTCTGCAGGGCAGAGCTGAGCCCCCAGGGCTGGGCTGGGCTCTGGCAGCACTGGCAGGGCCCAGCCCTGGGCACAGGGAAGCAGCTGCAGGCAGGGACAGCTCCAGGCAGCAGAGCCCTGGGCAGGCAGTGGGGGGAAAGTGCCACCTAAATGTGCTGAGATATTGAAAGTCCTCTCCAGACCAAACTATTCCATGATTACTTTTCTTACAGATCTCCATGTCTATTCTCAGCAAATGTCCAACAGCAGCTCCATCAGCCACTTCCTCCTGCTGCCATTGGCAGACACGCGGCAGCTGCAGCTCCTGCACTTCTGCCTCTTCCTGGCCATCTCCCTGGCTGCCCTCCTGGCCAACGGCCTCATCATCAGCGCCGTAGCCTGTGGCCACCTCCTGCACACGCCCATGTTCTTCTTCCTGCTCAACCTGGCCCTCACCGACCTGGGCTCCATCCTCACCACTGTCCCCAAATCCATGCACAATTCCCTCTGGGACACCAGGAACATCTCCTACACAGGATGTGCTGCCCAAGTTTTTCTACTTATCTTCTTTCTTGGATCAGAAGTTGCCCTCCTGACCATCATGAGCTATGACCGCTATGTGTCCATCTGCAAACCCCTGCACTACGGGACCCTCCTGGGCAGCAGAGCTTGTGCCCACATGGCAGCAGCTGCCTGGGCCAGTGCCTTTCTCTATTCACTGCTGCACACAGCCAATACATTTTCACTGCCCCTGTGCCATGGCAATGCCCTGGGCCAATTCTTCTGTGAAATGCCACAGATCCTCAAGCTCTCCTGTTCGAAATCCTACCTCAGGAAACTTGGGCTCATTGCAGTTAGTGTCTGTTTGGTGTTTGGTTGTTTTGTGTTCATTGTTTTCTCCTATGTGCAGATCTTCAGGGCCGTGCTGAGGATCCCTTCTGAGCAGGGACGGCACAAAGCCTTTTCCACCTGCCTCCCTCACCTGGCCGTGGTCTCCCTCTTCCTCAGCACTGGTGCATTTGCTAATCTGAAGCCCCCCTCTATCTACTCCCCATCCCTAGATCTGGCCCTGTCAGTTCTGTACTCAGTGGTGCCTCCAGCCCTGAATCCCCTCATCTACAGCCTGAGGAACCAGGAGCTCAAGGCTGCAGTGTGGAGACTGATGACTGGACTGTGTCAGGAACATTAAACTGCTGGCCATTTTCTACAAAGCCCTTGTAATAAAAGTCATCTTTAATACTTCTTTGTGGTTCTTTTTTTTTTTTTTTTAACTCTATTTTGTATATTTTTAAATTGTCAAAAATAATCTCATTGCCTTTACCATTTCTCATTTTGTTTCTCTCCACCTTCCCTGTGGCCACAGACTGTGCCGACGAGGGCCTGCACTATTGTTACCTTTACAGGAACAAGAGGATGTCACCTTAGCAAAGTTCTCTGCAGAGATCCCCCTTTCATTCCCTTCCCTGGAGGTACAGCAGCAATGTCTGTGTGTAGAGCTGGGGCAGATCAGTGCTGGCACAGCAGCTGAGCCCAGGAGCAGCAGCACTTGGTGTTGCCAGTGCTGCTCCTGTGGCCCTGCCCCGCTGCCCTCCTGGCCCTGGTGTTGCTGTAGGGCCTGAGTGCTCTCGGGGCCGGGCACAGTGCTGGGGGTGGCAGTGCCGGGGCTGCAGCAGGGACAGGCCATGGGCACTGCTGGGGCAGCGCTGACGCCTCAGGGCAGGGCCTGGGGGCTCCAGGCTCCTTGCCCAGGCTCTCTCCAGAACACGCCCAGGCCAATGCTCAGCAGAGAAAAGCCCCATGAGCAGCCCCAGGGTGGCCGTGGGCAGGCTGAGGGCAAACAGCAT
Source organism: Riparia riparia (assembly GCA_020917445.1). Lineage (NCBI taxonomy): Eukaryota > Metazoa > Chordata > Aves > Passeriformes > Hirundinidae > Riparia > Riparia riparia. Next base: position 6,832 of record JAIXNV010001170.1, read on the forward strand.
GGCTGGGGCTCTGCAAGGTGCCTGGGGGAGATGGGAAGGAGCAGCAGAGCAGGGGCTGATCCATCCCCACTGCGCTGGACACCCCAGGGCAGCGTCCCAGAGCATCCTCATGCACCTGCTAACAACATCCCCCCTCTGCAGCCCTGGCCTCTCCCCCAGCTCACACAGGTGCCGCATCCTTGCAGGCACAGACATGGCAGCACTGGCTCAGGAGCCCCTGTTTGCACTGCCCAGAGCAGGCGTCAGCACTCCCATGGTGTTGGTGTGGGGAGATGAACCTGAGGGAGCACAAATGCCGTCATCAGCCCCTGGGGCCAGGAAGGGCTGGGGGAGAGCAGGGAAACCACTCAGGTTTGTGGTGGCCTCTGAAGTCATTCAGAAAGTTTGTTCCCATGAGCTGTGAGTTTCCTGTGCCACTGCATGTGTTGCTGGTCAGAGCCAGGGCTGCCTGGCTGCCACTCCCAAAATGCCGTGAGCATTTCCTTTGCCTCACTTTGGCTTTCTTTCCCCTTCCTGGTACAAATTTCTTAATTTTGTGCCTGCCTGTTCCCTCCCCTGCAAACATCCCATCCCTGGTTGCCCATTCCTCTCTGACCCCACTCCCCATTTCAGTTCCTGAGTTGGCACCATGGGAATGATCCAATGCTGGGGAACAGGATCATCCTCCAGGTGTTTCAGGAATTGTCTGCATGCTCCTGCAGGACTGACAGGATGGGCTCTGGTGCTGTGAGGAGAAGCTGAGGGACCTGGGCTGCTGGACCTTCTGAAGAGAAGGTCCAAGGCTTATCCTGCAACTGCTGCAAGGGTGGTTTCAGAGAATCACAGAATCAGCCAGGATGGAAAAGACCTTGGACATCATCAAGTCCAACCTGTTCCCTGACACTGCCTTGTCTCCCTTGAGCCTCCTCTTCTCCAGGATGAACAACCCCTGCTCCCTCAGCTGCTCCTCACAGGTCTTGTGTTCCAAACCCCTCACCAGCCTTCTTGCCCTTCTCTGGACACATTCCAGCCCCTCCACTTCCTTCCTAATTTGCGAGGCCCAGAAGTGGACACAGCACTCAAGGTGCTGCCCAACGAGTGCTGAGCACAAGTGAAGAATCACTGCCCTGGTACTGATGGCCACACTGTTCCTGATCCAGGCCAGGTGCCATTGGCCTTCTTGGCCACCTGGGCACACTGCTGGCTCTTGTCCAGCCTGCTGTCCATCTGTCCCTGCATTTCCCTTTCTGCCTGGCTGCTGTCCAGCCACTCTGTCTCCAGCCTGTCAGCTGTTTATCCTGGAAAAAAGGAGTCTCAAAGGAGTCAAGGTAGTGTCAGGGCACAGTTTGGACTTGAAGTCTTTTCCAACCTGGCTGATTCTGTGGTTATCTGAAACCACCCTTGCAGCACTTGCAGGATGAGCCCTGGGCCTCCTCTTCAGAAGCTCCAGCAGCCCAGGTGCCTCAGCTTCTCCTCACAGCCCCAAAGGCCACCCTGTCAGTCCTGCAGAGCCTCTCCAGTGCAGGGGAAACCCTGGGCAACTGAATAGCAGAATCAATATGATTTTAGCAGTAACCGTTTTTTGTCTACGTTAAACTCCAGTTATGGATTCTAGCACTACTGTCCACACGTACAGGTGTCTCTCAATTGGCTAAGCCACTTGTTCCCGAGGCAGGCACACATCCTTCAGGACACCTAATTGGTCAAGCGTCCATCATCGTGTTGTGTGTCCTCTAAGTTTTGCGTTGTTTATAAACAGTTTCTCAGGCTCTTGGTTCTTATTTGTAGTCCTGTTGTTATCTCAGTAGCCTTGAGGAATTCCTGAGAGCTCCTGGGCAGGAGCCCTGTCTTGCAATACAGGATTTAATAAAAAAAAAATGTATTCTATTACCATCTGTGAACACCAGCTGAGGCAGGTTGTTTATCTCTTCACTGACCCATCCCTCATATCTCTGAGGGGGATCTTCTCTTAATGGGCCAGCTGTGTAAAACCAAATGGGACAGTGTTCTTGATCTCTTCCATGACCCATCCTCCCTCCAGGGAGATATCTTCTGTTAATGGGCCATTGCCACTTTGGGAAGGGCTCTGGTGACCCACAGTTCCTGTGACCCACACTGAGAAGTCACCTGTCCCTTTCTCTGCCCCTGGCAATGATGTGAGGTGGGACTAAAGAACATGAGGGTCTGGCCATGGTCCGATCATTGTATTTGAACCCATCTCAGGTCATTTCTGGATGGGCTCTGCCCCAGCCCACAGAGTGTGACCTCAGCCCTGACTCTGTCCCAGCCGCTGTGCCTGAGCCCTGCAAAGCCTAAAGGTCACGGTCATGGGTTTGCACAGTTTGGTTTTTAGTTAAGGAGGAATGTGAAGTATTACCCTGTCAGGACCATGGAAATAGTTTTAGAAAGGACAAGGACCTACCAGAAGCTGGTTTGAGATATTGGCATCTGCTTTGGCCACTGAGAATATTGAATGTGACTTTGGGCAGTACCCATATAAATCCTGGGTTTGTTCAGGTCAGGCCCTTTTCCTCCTGCTCAGCTGAACAGGGAACATCGAGTGGGTCCTACTGCTCCCCACACCCCACCTCCCCCTTCGGGGGGAAGCTCGCCCGAGGCCCAGCCGGACTCCATCGGCTCCCAGGGGGAGGAGAGGTTGCAGCTTAACATCAGCCACTTTGAAAAAACCTCCCCGGAGGCCCCAGAGCAGGGAGGGATCTCCCCTGATAACAACTCTGAGCCCGGTTTGGCCAAGGCTGCCCCGATTGTCACCGAGGGGTGGGCAGAGCTCTCCTCCCACTCCCCTCCTCCGGTGTCTTCCAGACGGAGAAGAAAGAGTGGAGGGAGGAAACCAGGCTGATCTGAAATGGAGAGACTGCTGCCTGGAGCAGAAATCACATGGCCACTGCAGGCCTGGGCAGAGTTAACCCTGTCCTGGCAACATGGAGCTTCCAAGGCCTGACCCTTCCCTGAGAGAGAAAAGAAAGAGACAGAGGGGACGTAGGAAAGATGCCGCATGGAGTCAGTGCAGCAGGAGTGAAAGAACGGATAAAGATTATTAGAAGAGGGATTGAGGATGTGGACAGTTTTAACCAAGCTTTTCTGCTGCAAACTATGGAGAAATGGACTGTTTCTTGTAACATCTTAATGTTGTTTGGGGGAATGCTAGTTCTAGTCAAATTTGGGGATTGATATGATTGAGATTTAAGTGGGAATCGTAATGCCCCTTGCTCCTGGCATAAAAGGAGGTCTCAGCCTTTGAGACCAAGATGATTTTAGAGAGAAGAGAGAAAGTGATTTGAAGCCCTTGGCTATTAGGGTAAAAGGAGGTCTTTATTTCTTTTGAGATATAAATGATTTTAGAGCTAGAAGAGAATCCTTGTTTTATACTAGAAGAAGATTTCTTAAACAGTACCCCAAATACACTGAGAGGCCCATGAGTAGCCAGGGGAAAGGCTGCGAATGGGTGGAACAGCACAATCTGCAAAAACTCCAAGCAGCTGCATATTTGTGACATTGAGAGCCCCAGGACTGTTTTTGTCTTGTGGCGAATGTGTCCATAAGTCTCTAGAGAGACTTCTCTCCCAAAGTGATGAAAGATTATGTTTAAATGGTGAAACTGATTGAAAATAACAGCTTGTGTCTCTCTATGTTGTTTGTAAGAAGGTTAACAGTTTGTAAGGGAAGGGACGAGTGTTTTGAAGTTCATTTTGGTTTTCTTGGGTTTGTTTTCAACTTTTCTTATCTTTTCTATTCTCTTAGTGTGTGTTAATAAAACTGTTTATTTTTTAAGCTTGAGCCTGCTTTCCTTCTCCTGATCTTCTCCCACAAAAAGAGAGTAAACACTAAGACCACGCCACTAAATGTGGCAAACAAAATTTCATGAATGTGTACCCACTACATTAATTAGTGTTTCTGCCCAGTTTTAACTAAAACCATTGCACCTTCCTATGGAAAAGAACTGTCCTTCTTGTCCAGGTGCTCATGGCCACAATTGGGATTCCACCTCCAGCATTGCCTGTTGTGAGAGACTGGAGGAGATTGTTGGCTGGAAACATTTTGTGTGTGGGGGAGGAAGGGGCAGGTCCAGCCTTGCCCTGCCCTGAAACGCCAGCACTGCCCTGCCCTGTAACCCCAATCCCCCCAGAGCCTCTATCCCAGCCCAGCAGTGTCTGTCAATCCCTGGCACATTGTTGGAGTCCAGGGCATTCCTTTGGCTGCCATGGAGGGTCAGAGACCTGGACAGGGGGGTCTGGGACCCTGGCCCAGAGCCCAGAGGGAAATTGGCTTTGATCTCAGTCCATGGGAAAGGCTTCCTGCACTGCGGGAAGGATTGCAGGCCACAAGAGTGTGAAAGACAGTAGTTTAGCTTATCACAGGGTGAGGAAACAGTAAATTTGGGTTTTTAGTATAGAAGTGAATGGGAGCAAGATGGAGGATTTGAGGCGTTGTGTCCTGGTTCTTCTTTCTTCTTCCCTCACTCCATTTCCTGCAGTGACGGTGGCACAAAGTAGTTTCAAGAGATTGGGTCAAAGTAGAGACGGCCTTTTTAGTATAAGTGATAGGTATTGGCAAATAATGATAAATAAAGAACACGTAGTTAGTAGTATAAAAGATAGCAACAGGCCAGTGCGAGGAGTAGTCATCAAATGCCTGAGCAGCTGCACAGACCTTTGTTGGGCACTGAGAAAATTGTAAGATAAGAAACAATAAACAAAGCATGCAACCTTGAAAACTCAGAACCTGAAGACTCTGTCTCTTTCTTGTGTCTGGCTCAGAGCTTTGCAGAAGGCAAAAGACTCTAAAACCACCTGAATCTCAGAACTAAAAACCAAGAGCACACCAAAGGCAAAGCTCCACACCCACCTCTGCATCCCCCAGCCCTGCTCCTGGGTGACCAAGTGACCCAAAGTTCCACCTGGGGGAAGGGCCCAGGAAGACCATGGGGTATTCAAGGCTGACCACAAGGCAAGCACACATCTTGACCCTACCTCTTCTTGGAATTTCTATCTGAACACTGCTGGAATCCAGGAGTTGGTAGCTGTGTGGGTGCTTCTCTATGTCTTATTTGTCTTTCTCTCTTTTTGTGTCTTCTTCTTTTAATTTCCTCCTCTTGCTAATTGTGAGTAACTTACAATTTAACAGGCTTAGAGTTTGTGAAGTTGAATGGGACAAGTTAATGCTTTGAAAAGATGTTTCATGTTGGTTGAATGTCATATTAAACCTTTTCCCAAGTTTATCTGCTTTTCTAATGTTGCCAGTAAAGTCTGTTTGGTCTTTCACAGCCACATTGCACACTCCATTTCCCACCTGCACCTGCTGGTGCCTCTGAGTTCTGCTTGCCCAGCCCCAGGGATGCTTCACTTGTCTGCCCATTCCCCCACGGTCTCTGGGCAGGGATGGCCTCAGTGGGGGCTGCTGACATCCTCAGACACTTGGAGGCTGCTGCTGGATTTGACTTCTCCAGAGGCTTGTTCAGCCTTCATCTCCTCAGTTCAGGAATTCAGTGCCCCAGGGCTCATTAACATTCAGAACACCTTAAAAGGCCAAGCCTCTGGGTATAATTTATGTTTTCAAATATTTTGTGGTTAATTCAACAGATTTCAGAAGTGTATTCAAAGTGAATGTATTATATTTAGAAAAGACAGTGAGAAAAGTTTTTTAGGTCCTGTTTAGGTTTTATTTTTTCCTGTTAATATCTTGATATGTGCAATCTCAAAGTGACACTGAATTTAAGTATCTCCTCATGCAGTTTGAATAGATATGACAATCCAAACCCTTTATGTCTGACAATCAATCAGACTCTGTCTTTACTCCCACTCCACCATTTCCCCCATCCAAGCCCTGGGACTCAGAGCAGCCTTGTGCAAATCTGAGCTCCCTCCACCCCAGGCTGGACCTGCAGGTTTCAGCTCCTGGGCTCCAACTCCCACCTGCTTTCCTTGGAGAAGGAGTTGCCCAAGACACAGAAGGATGTTCATTTATTGTCAGCCAACAAACCCAAGGGAAGGCACAGCTCCATCAAATGCAAAATTAATTCTTTTCCCTGGCTCTGCCTGCACCTGATCCCCACAGCCTGTCCTGTTTCCTTCATCCCTCCACTGCCAGGGACTTTCTGGGACAAGGGAGCTCTGCTCTGGCTATGGAGGGAGGTGAAAGTGCAGCCACTGGAGTGGGAACCACAACTCCTTGGGACCAGGAACTGGTGAGACTTGGAGGCACAGAAAGTTTCTCTTCATGGCCAACATAAAAAATGTGAACATGATAAAATTTAATAAACATCAAAACACTTCCCTCAGCTCCTGGTGACATCCCAGCACCATCTGACATGTCCACAACCCACAAGTGATTTCCATACAGGAAAAAAATTTCAAGACATAAGAAGAGGTGATATATAAGAAACAAATAAAACTATGACACTGGATAAGGTGTTATTTAAACTTCTGAAAAATTGGACAACTCTGGGAACCTCAAAGCATGAAGCCAGTCAAGGGAGACACATTGAAATGACAGAGAAGAGCTGCAGGAGGAAATCTGAGGGCAAAAAGAAGGATATAGATCCAGCTTCTCTGTATGAAGAAAAGCCCTTACACATGGTCATTTAAACAGACGAGCTGGAAACACCTGAAGGAAGAGGGCCATGAATTGTTAGACTGAGTGTTGGTGGCAAAGGTAGAGGGCTAGATCAGTATTTCTTCTCCTGCCATCAGCAGGAGAATCCAGTAGATCCAGGAAATTCCTGTTCCTGGTGGGAAAATTTTACCACTTCTTAAAAGTACTTAAGTGACCCAGATAATAGAGATTTGCTTGTATAATATGAAACTAAAAGGTTTTAAAATCTGTGTCTCTTTCCAGGCAGACATCGGTTGTCTGCCCATGGACAGGCAGTGCCCCTCATGCCCTGAGGTGCTGAGCTGGGATTGGCATCTCTCAGAGAGGAGCTGAGAGAGAGTAGAGCACCTTGCAAGCTGCAGGTCCCTGACAGCCCCAGAGGGCTCCTGTCCCAGAAACATCTGCTCTGCTCCACTCTGGAACAGGGACCAGCATCGTGCCGGGATCATCAGAGAACTGAACTGTGTGCTGGAATTCAATCCCCTCTCCATCCCATAGCAGCCCTGCATTTCCCTCCTCCAGCCTTGGTCTCCAGCACAGCCATGGAGGCTCTTTGGGCCCTGGACTTTTCCTGCAGCCACCAAGGGCAGCTGAGCTCTGCCTTTGGCACAGTCAGCCCTGCCCAGCCCAGG
>JAIXNV010001173.1:0-14035 GCA_020917445.1 Riparia riparia
TTCACTCCCAGGTCTTGTAACCCATACATTAGCATATTCACTTTCTTTCTGACTAAAAGGAATTTTAGTGTTTCCCCACAAGTTGAGTTTTTGCCTTACCCAATCTTCTGATGATCCAAAAATAGGCCAAAAAATATTCCGGGAAATCTCCTTTCCACCCCATACTACCACACAATAATGAATCATTTTAGCTTTATCTTTACCCCCTGTGTTAGGGTAATGTTTCCAATTGTCTAATATGAACCCCAGTGGGCTATCTCTAGGCACCGGGGGGAGTTTTATGGGAGTAGAGGGCCTGCTCTTCCCCTGTCCCATCTTCTGGAGTGACCTCACACAAGCGTGGTGCAGAAAATCACTCGCTTCCCCTTGTTTGTGGCTCATGCCCTCTCAGACAATGAGAACCGCACTACTGAGGGCCCACAATCACTTGGAGAATCCGAGCTGCCGGTTCTCCTCTCAGACACACACACACTCGCAGCACTCCAGGGATACCCGACCCAGACCGAACGGATTCTTCCACACAGATACTCACGCGTCTTGCGTCTTCGTCCGGACTTTTGTGCACAAAGTTTATAGGGTCTGCCAGCTTCCTTTGCCTAATGCCTCGAATTTAGGTTCGTCGGTCCAACCGAGACAGGAATCGGGTCTACCAGGGCCGCCGACTGACCGGCGGGGCGCCCCCCAGGCAGAACCAAAAGTCCTATCTTGCAGGTGGATCCGAGTCATGGCACCAAATTGTAATAGACTATGAACGCGAAGAAAAAGTCCAATAGGAATTTATTGGATTTATAGCAGGCAAAGCAAAGGCAAATACAGCGCTGGACGACAGGGGAGTCTCGCTCCACCAACTGCCGTGAATTGACAGGTTTTTCAGTCTGCTTTTATCTTGCTTCTTTCCTCCGATGATGTGGGTGTGACATGTTGCTGGGAGGGTCTCTTTTTGTCTCTCAGTGGTCTCAGATTGAAGTCTGTAGTTGTCCTCTTAACTAAGCTGGAATCCCTGAAACTTAAAGTTGATTAAGCCAGAGAGAGAGAGAAAAGAAATTGGCAAAGGTATGTTTGCCTATAAGCTTAGATAGTAACATAGTAACTTCCTGCTATCTTGCGTTACTTGATCTCCAGTGAACAAAAGAAATAGTTAATGTTTATCACAATGAACAAGATGGTGGCCAGGGTGCTGAGCCAGCCATGCACAAGATGGTGGCTGGGGCTAAGGCAGCCAAACACAAAATGGCGGCCAGAGTGCTGAGCCAGCCATGCACAAGATGGCGGCTGGGGCTGAGGAAGCCACACACCAAATGATGGCCAGAGTGCTGAGCCAGCCACACACAAGATGGTGGCAGGGGGTGAGGAAGCCACACACAAAATGACGGCCAGAGTGCTAAGCCAACCACACACAAGATGCCAGCTGGGGCTGAGGCAGCCACACAAAAGATAGCAGCTGGGACTAAGGCAGCCACACACAAAATGACAGCCAGAGCGGTGAGGCAGCCATGCATAAGATGGTGGCCAGAGTGCTGAGCCAGCCACACACAAGATGGCAGCTGGGGCTGAGGAAGCCACACACAAAATGACGGCCAGAGGCCAGAGGCGGCCACAAAATGACAGCCATAGTGCTGAGCAAGCCATGCACAAGATGGTGGCCAGGGTGCTGAGCCAGCCATGCACAAGATGGTGGCTAGGGCTAAGGCAGCCACACACAAGATGTCGGCCAGAGTGCTGAGCCAGCCATGCACAAAAAGACGGAGAGAGGCCAGAGGCAGCCGTGCACGAGATGGAGGCTGGGGATAAGGCAGCCACACACAAAATGGTGGCCAGAGTGCTGAGACAGCCATGCACAAGATGGCAGCTGGGGCAGAGGAATCCACACACAAAATGACAGCCATAGTGCTGAGCCAGCCATGCACAAGATGGTGTCTGGGGCTAAGGCAGCCATGCACAAAATGACAGCCAGAGTGCTGAGCCAGCCATGCACAAGATGGCAGCTGCGGCAGAGGAATCCACACACAAAATGAGAGCCATAGCGCTGAGGCAGCCATGCACAAGATGGTGGCTAGGGCTAAGGCAGCCACACACAAGATGGCAGCCAGAGTGCTGAGCCAGCCATGAACAAAATGACGGCCAGAGGGTTGAGCCAGCCATGCACAAGATGGAGGCTGGGGCTAAGGCAGCCACACACAAAATGGTGGCCAGAGTGCTGAGCCAGCCATGCACAAGATGGCAGCTGGGGCAGAGGAATCCACACACAAAATGACAGCCAGAGTGTTGAGCCAGCCGTGCACAAGATGGTGGCCATGGTGCTGAGCCAGCCATGTACAAGATGGTGTCTGGGGCTAAGGCATCCACACACAAAATGACAGCCAGAGTGCTGAGCCAGCCCCACCAGATGGCAGCTGGAGCTGAGCCAGCCCCACAAAAGATCGCAGCTGGGACTAAGGCAGCCACACACAAAATGACGGCCAGAGTGCTGAGCCAGCCATGCACATGATAGCGGCTGGGGCAGAGGAAGCCACACACAAGATGTCAGCTGGGGCTGAGGCAGCCGCACACAAGATAGCAGCTGGAATTGAGGCAGCCACACACAAAATGACCGCCAGAGTGCTGAGCCAGCCACACACAAGAGGGCCCCTGGGGCTGATCCAGCCCCACAAAAGATAGCAGTTGGGACTAAGGCAACCCCACACAAAATGACAGCCAGAGGTCAGAGGCAGCCACACACAAAATGGTGCCAAAAGAGCTGAGGCAGCCATGCACAAGATGGTCGCTGGGGTGGAGGCAGCTACACACAGAATGATGGCCAAAGTGCTGAGGTGGCTGTTATAGATAAGATAGTCCAAATTTTAGAAGTCATAATTTAGAATTTTATTGAGAGACAAAATGACAATCTCAGACAGCCACAATTAAAAGGACAGCGTCGAGTCCGCGATCTGCGCTGGGTGAACCCGGTAACACACTCTGCCAGTATGCCACCCCCCAAGTTCACATTTCTGGCTTGAAGTTGCCCCTTTTTATACACAGGATCGCTGAGAAAAATCGGGGCTCCGATGTTTTCCCTGTCCGCGGCAGCTTCATTAACTATTCATGTTCGTGTCCGGGTGTTCTGAATAGTTCTTCCGGGGTAGACAATGACCTTAATCGTCGAGCCCAGGTGTGTCGTAGATATGATAATGCCCGGAGGAGTCGGATGATATATGGATCTGATGTGATCATTCGGTTCCTGGGCTGCTCATCTCCTTCTTCCGTGGTCTTTGTGTTCCTTTCAGGGTTTCCCAGCAGAGGTATTTCTATGTTCCCTTTGGATGTAATTCTTAGCATAGTTCTCGCTGCCAGCAGAGATACCTCGTACCCCTCCCTGTATGGCTTCTGTCTCAGTTTTCTTACAACACATTTGGGCAGATATAAAACTTACATTTTACATGGTTGTATTACAATACAGACATATTCCAAACACGAATTAACTTTAGGACATATATCACAGAGGCCAAACATGAAATGGTGTCTGGGGCTGAGGCAGCCACACACAAAATAACAGCCAGAGGGCTGAGGCAGCCACACAAAAGATGGCAGCTGGGGCTGAGACAGCTACACACAAAATGGTGAGACAGAGAAATTAAAGTAAGGGTGCCTGGCATTCGGCCAAGAGCACACTATATTAATAGAGAACTGTTCCTTAAAAGCACCAGTCTGTTACATATTCGTTTCAAAATCCCCCAGCAAATCAATCTTCTCTCTCTTGCCCCAGTGGATCTTCTAAATTCCTCCTTTAGGGCTCTGGTCACTGTTATGCTCACCTGGTACTGATTATCTACTCATTCTTTGGGTCCCAAAACTGGGAAACACGATATAGAAGTTTGGAAGATGGCCAAAAGAACGAAAGAGCATGCGCAAGGAGACAAGTTGAAAAGTTCAACTGAGAGGATGACTATGTGCTTCATCCCCAAAGACCCCCAATGACCACCAGAGTGATCAATAAGGAGCAGTGCACAGCCACAAATAGGCGTGGAACTAATTTTAATACAAAGTGGGGACAGGCGGGGTTAGAAAATGAATATGTATTAGGCGTATCGTATAACCCTAGTTTGTAGAGATAAAAAGGGAGAAACAAAGCTCCCAGGGGTGCATGTCTTTGAGGAGTTATCCCCATGCACCTCAGCGCTGAATAAATTCATACCTACTCTCATAACCACTCTGTGAGTTATAGAGTCTTCTCTCCGCACATCATTTTGACGAACCAGGCAGGAGAATCTCTGTCCAGCTGTGGGAGCGGCCGAGGAGCGGATTCCCTGGCGCGCCCCCAGGACCTTCCCGGGAGGGACCCCGGACCTCAGCTCGCTCACCGTGGGGACAGACAACGACCTGCTGGCCTTGCGGATAAAAGTATGAATTAAATATCGGGGAAGGGGCAGCTGATAAGTCGTGCAGAGACGTCTGACGCGCAGCACAGTCCCGGTGGGCTTGCAAGCAGATGGCCAAGGAGAAGCCGGACACAGAGGGGGAGGGATCGATCCCCGGCCGATAGAGCGGCCGATGAGAAGGGGTCTCACTGAGCTGATAGAGCAGCGCTAGCGACTCTGGGGGTGAGTCGAGTGAACCCTTGTTTTGCTGCTATTTTGTGGGAATGCTAAGTCCAGACACGGTGAGTCATTGAGTATGATCAGTGAGGGAGTGAGTGAGAGAGTGAGACGCACCAGAGGTGCGGAGCGATTGTGGAGCTCTATCCGCGTTTCCGACCTCGGGCGACTGAGGCGGCCGGAGAAAGGCAAAGTGACTGGAGTCAGTGTGGGGCAAACTCGAGTGTGAACAAGGGGCGTTATGTTTGAGTGGGAAGCGGTTAACATTTGCTTCAACCGTGGACAGACAAAATGACGGAGTCTCTCCTGAGCAGTGGTTTGGGCTTGATCCCTGGGAATTGATTGATCCAGTGAATCATTGGCTAGAGAGAGGGAATGAACGGGTCTATCTAGAAGGAATATACAGAACTTCTGCAGGGAGATTGGTGGCCTTGGACTAGGAACAACCTGCTGTACAGACCCTAAGTATTCCAGGGGAGGTGAATGGGATAGCCTGTTCTTGTGGGAGACTTAGAGCTGTCAGAGGATCAAGCCATTGGCATCTGGCGTGGGTATTATTACAGTGTAGAGATTGTGAAAAACATTAGTATTGTTACTCTAATAACCAGCAGGGCATATGCCCCCTGTGTAAACTGAAATATTATTGCAATCAGGTTGACGTTGAACCTAAAACTCTGAAGGTTGTATGTGGAAAGTCACATAGTGTGCCTGCAGATTGGGGCTGTGTGTGGGAAGAGAATTGGGAAGTGACTCTGAAATTGTGTGAGGAAAAGTTTGGGCAAAAACAGGACGGAACAAGAAGGAGGAGATAATGGGTATTGAACAAAGCAAAGAGATCCCCAAAGTGAGTCCACTAGGTTGTATCATTGCACATTGGAAAAATATTGCTGGCCGTGGGGGAACTGAGAACAAGAGAGATCTTTTTAGATTTTGCAGAGATCGGTGGCCACTCTATAAATTGGATGACGGAGCGAGGTGGCACCTAGCGGAACTTTGGATTATAACAAGCTATTGCAACTCATGCTATTTCTTAGGAGAAAAGGCAAGTGGACGGAGGTGTCATATGCTGATATGTTTTTCTCCCTTCGAAATCACCCCAAATGGCAGAGGGATTGTGGGATCAGGGCTCCATCTGACCCTCTGGTGTTAACCCTGGAGAAAGAGAAAAAGACTAAGAGAGGAGGGCTTAAGCGGTGTTGTTCAGCATGTAGCATAGGGCAAAGATGTACAAAATCAGACAAGGTTTACCAAACTGTGGCCCAGGAACAAGAGCTGGTAAATGATTTGCTTAAGCCTCCCCACATAAGACAAGAAAGGGACGAGGAGGAGGATGTAGACTCAGAGGATGCACACACCTCCCCGACTGCACACTGGACTAGACAACAGACACACATATTACAGGTACCTCTGTGTGAGGCAGTGGGTTCAGAGGGAGGAGTGTTATTGGTTAAAGTTCCCTTCTCCACAATTGATTTGGAAGCATGGGAAAAGGTCACTAAAAACTATCGCAGTGATCCAGTTAACACAGCCAAACGTCTGTGATATATAATAAAACAATACAATCCAGATTGGAGCGATATGCAATTATTATTCGATGCACTGAGACAGAAAAACAATCATAAAATATGGCAGGGGATCTGGCAGAAGATTATTATAAAACCCAACAGCTGGATGTGAAAGATTATTTCAGACTCCAAAACCCACAGTGGGATCCAAACAGAACAGCAGAATTGAAAAAAGTTGGAAAGTTATCAGGAGTGGATCGCAAAGAGGATGGAAAGAGCCATTCCCAAAACAATAAATTGGTCAGCCTTATATGCAATCAAACAGGGGCCCTCTGAGTTGCCATCTGAATTCCTTGAGAAATTAAGAGATGCTATGTGTTGTCACACATCACTGGACCCTGGGTCTGAAGTAGGGATACAGCAGCTAGTTAATTTATTCCCAGGTCAGTCTACAGGTGACATAAGGTGTAAACTTCAAAAGCTTTGGGGAACAAATGGGAGGAACTTAGAGACTTTGTTAGATGAGGCGTGGATAGTCTTTAGTAACCAGGAAGAATGATATAAACAAGGAATGAGGAAGCTTGTAGCTGTTGTAAGTGAGAGAGAGAAGGGAAAACGTGGGCAGAGACCACCTAGGCAAGGCCTGTCCCAGCTGGGCAGAGACCAGTGTGCGATCTGTAAGAAATATGGTCACTGGAAAAATCAATGCCCAGAACAAAGACGGGGTGGCTTTCAGGACAAGGGAAACCGAGAGAAAGGAAAGGTGACTGCATATGTGGAAGAAGACTGAGGAGGACCGGTAGATCTCACCCCAGAAGATCCACTGGTTATAAAATTGGAACTGGGGGAAAAAGGGAAAGAAGAATTCCTGGTTGACACTGGAGCAACATATTCAGCCTTAAATGAGACTTTGGCACCTGTGAGGAAGAATTATGTTACAGTGATAGGAGCAACTGGCCAACCTGAAAAAGCATATTTTTGTAAACCATTAAAGTATAAGCTTGGAAAGCAATGGGGCATTCATAAATTCCTATATCTGCCCAGCTCCCCGAGACACCTTTTGGGGAGAGACTTGCTAGAACAATTACAAGTAACCATTAAATTTAAAAATGGGGAGGTCATTCTGGAGGTAAATGATGAACAATATATAGAGGCATTAAGTTTAATGTTGACAGCCATTCAAACAGAGGGGGAAATTAGTGAAGAAATAATAAATCAAGTGTTTCCTGGAGTATGGGCCTCCAATGTACCAGGGAGAGCGAAAAATGCTCTTCCAATATTAATCAAATTTAAGGAAGGGAAACAACCAGTTAGAATTAAACAGTACCCCCTGAAAAAGGAAGATAGGGAAGAAATTAGTCCCATAATTGAAAACTTTTTGTAATTAGGGTTGTTAAAAGAGTGCCTGTCTGAGTTCAACACTCCCATTTTGCCAGTCCGAAAACATGATGGATCATACAGGATAGTACAAGATTTAAGGGCTGTTAACAAAATAATTGAGGACCTCTATCCTGTGGTAGCAAATCCATACACTCTGTTAACATATCTAACACCTGAGTTAACTTGGTTTACTGTTTTAGACTTGAAAGATGCCTTCTTTGCCTCCCTATCCATGAGGACAGCCAGAAAATTTTTGCATTTGAATGGAAAAACCCCAAAAGCAGGCACAAATCCCAGCTCACATGGTCAGTTTCAAGGTTTCAAGAACTCTCCCACTCTGTTTGGGGAGCAACTTGCCAAAGATCTGGAATCCTGGGAGGCTCCCCCGGAAGAGGGAAAGTTACTGGAGTACGTGGACGACATCCTCATAGCTACCTGGAGGAAAGAGGCATGTGTAGCCTGGACAGTAAGTCTTCTAAATTTCCTGGGACTGCAGGGGTACAGGGTATCAAAGAAAAAGGCCCAGGTAGTGAAGCAAAAGGTAATCTACCTGGGTTATGAAATCAGTGCAGGACAGCGGACCCTAGGGCAAGATCGCAAAGAAGCAATATGCCAAACCCCGAGGCCTCAAACGGTAAAGGAACTGCAGACATTCTAAGGAATGGTGTAGGCTCTGGATACACAGCTATGGGTTGCTCGTGAAACCTCTGTACACTCTCATTACAAACGGGAACAGAAACCTCCAGTGGACAAAAGAGGCCACACGAGCCTTTCATCAGCTGAAGAACGCTCTAATGTCAGCCCCGGCCCTCGGACTCCCGAATGTAAGTAAACCGTTTTTCCTGTTCTCCCATGAAAAGCAGGGAATTGCCCTGGGGATACTGGCCCAGGACCTGGGTCCATACCGGAGAGCATTTGCTTACTTCTCCAAGCAACTAGACACAACAGTCAAGGGATGGCCGGGGTGCCTCAGAGCTGTTGCAGCTGTGGTGCTGAATATTCAAGAGGCACACAAATACACTCTGGCCCAGAAAATGACTGTATTTGTGTCTCACACAGTGTCTGCAGTCCTGGAAGTAAAGGGCGGGCACTGGCTTTCCCCACAAAGGTTCCTGAAATATCAAGCCATCATGGTGGAACAAGATGATGTAGATATAGTTGTAACTAATATTATCAACCCAGCTTCTTTCCTCAGTGGGAATCAAGGGGAGCCAGTACACCACGACTGCTTGGAGACCATCAAAGCCTCCTACTCCAGCCGCCCGGATCTGAAGGACACCCCTTTGGATGACGCAGAAACCTGGTTCACTGATGGGAGCAGCTACGTCATCAGTGGAAAGCGACATGCTGGGTATGCAGTAACCACCTGCAGAGAGGTAATAGAATCTGGACCTTTGCCAACAGATACCTCTGCACAAAAGGCTGAGATAATCGCTCTAACCTGTGCTCTAGAGATCGCAAAAGGAAAGAAAGTAAACATTTATACAGACTCAATATATGCATTTGGGGTTGTATACGCACATGGAGCCATTTGGAAAGAAAGGGGACTGCTAAACTCACAAGGGAAAAACACCAACATTCTCAGGAAATATTGCGGCTACTGGAAGCAGTCCAGCTACCTGAGCAGGTAGCAATTACGCACATCAAGGCACACCAAAAGGTGATCTCTGAATTAGAGGAAGGAAACGAGCTGCTGGACAGAGAGGCTAAAGAAGCAGCAAAAGGTGAGATAACGATTGAGGGAGCCTTAATTCCTGATGGAAAGGTTTCCCTGGAAGGTAAGCCAGTATATACCAGGAAAGATAGAAAACTAGTTCAGGATCAAGGAGGAAAGTATAACCAAGAGGGATGGGCTATTACTGCAGGTGGGATAATAGTCATCCCTTCTCATTTGTTATGGTCTCTAGTAAGAGAAGAACATCAGGAAACACACTGGGGAATAGAAGCCCTGTGTAACTATCTAGTTGAAAAGATTACTTCCAGGAATTTATATTCTACTGTCATCCAGGTAACCCGGCAGTGTGATATTTGCCTCCAGACCAAACCCAAAAATACTCCCAAACCAAAACTAGGTCAAATTGGAAAAGGCCACGGGCCTGGACAACAGTGGCAAATTGACTTTTCAGAACTCCCAAGAAAAGGGGGGTATTGATATTTGCTGGTTTTAACAGATACCTTTTCAGGGTGGCCAGAGGCTTTTCCCACCAGAACTGCCAAAGCCCAGGAGGTAACCAAAGTATTACTACAAGAGGTAATACCACACTTTGGAGTTCCAGCCACAATATCTTCAGATAGGGGGCCAAACTTTATTTCAAAAATAGTACAGCAAATCAGTTGTCACCTGGGCATAGACTGGGAGCTCCATACCCCTTATTGCCCCCAATCAAGTGGCCAAGTGGAAAAAATGAACCATTTAATAAAACAGCAAATCGTTAGGCTGGGACAAGCAGCTCATTTACCCTGGCCTCAATCTCTCCCACTGGCATTGCTGCGGATCCGAACCAAGCCTAGAGCTAAGGAAAAATTAAGTCCCTTTGAAATGCTTTACGGGAGACCGTATGGCATGCAAAAGGGGTTGTCCACCCAGGCAGGGGAGGAGAGGCTGACTGCCTATAGGATAGCCTTAAGCAAACAGCTCAAAGCAATTGAGAAGCATGTGGCTGGAACTCGGAGCAGAGGGCTGGATGGGCCAGTGCATGACATACAGCCTGGAGATTATGTGTATGTTAAGTCTCTTACAGAAAAAACTTTGGAACCACAGTGGGAAGGACCATTCCAGGTGCTTCTCACCACCTTCACCGCAGTTAAAATCAAGGAACAGAGCACCTAGATTCACCATTCTCGAGTGAAGAAGGCTCCAGAAACTCCTTGGAAAGTAACCCTGGTGACAATGAACTAAAATTAAAACTTACTCGGGCATAATGAATACATTGTGGTTGAGAATATTCCATAATTTAGCATACTGGAATCCAATTGGTAGAATTGTTTTGTTTATTTTGCCTGTAGCTACGAGTGTAACCCAAGGATTGGAAAGTATCTCTAACCAGAAAAATGCTGAATGGCCTTGGTCCCAAGCTTTCATTCAGTATACTGGATCCATGGGAAATCATTCCGATATAAAGGATTTAAACCTATCAACTGTGGTCATGCATGAAAACCAGATATATGAAAGGCAAGAATGGAAGAAACAAAAGTTGTGGACCCTTCAAGGGACTGTAGGGGAGGTAGTCAGAGTGGGATGCCGAATGATTAACGGGACTAACTATGAAAAGGCAATTCAAATTAGTGTCTCAACCTCTCCTACAGATTATCACCGGGAAATTTGTGATTGTCTAAGTAAATCGGATTGTTGGTATAATTTTACGTTAGTACAGACGGTGAATGTGATCTGCCTTTGGGGTCGGGGTAATAAAGGGCTCTCATTTAAATTTAAAATAACAACTATACCTATTGCAACAACCAAATCAACCGTAACCCAAGCTCAGACCACACCACCTAAAATTGAACATAAAATTTATGAAATTGGCCCATATGTAATAAGGAATACGGGACAACAACAACTGTTATTTAATCCAGAGTGGTCTCTTAAGCGTATTGAAGTACTAATGCAAACAAACATTTCTGAGACTCAGCCAGTCCGTTAAGAAATAAGCAAAGTATTACAAAGGGTAAACCGAGACACAAATCACCGCTGGTGGGATGCACTCTTTGGATGTTTGCCGACTGCAACTGGGATTTGGAACACACTTTGCCACCCCATCATTGTCATACTGACATTAGTAGGTATGAGTCTGGGGCTATCAATTGCAATGCTGGTTTGGAATTGGAGAATGTTAAAACAGATAGCTGTACTGACTTCCCTGGCAGCAGCCTATGGTAATGCAATGAGAGATACATATCGAGATGGGCGGGCTGCGAAGGTGGATTGGGAAAGGAAAAGACATCAGTATTGCTAAGTAAAAGAATTTACTGATTTTCTAGAAAAGGGGGGACTGAGACAGAGAAAATAAAGCAAGGGTGCCTGGCAGGAGCACACTATATTAACAGAGAACTCTTTTTTAAAAAAAGCACCACCCCATCACATTAGTTTCAAGTCCCCCCAGCAGATCAATCTTCTCTCTCTGGCCCAGTGGGACTTCCAAATTCCTATCTACGCATTCTTTGGGCCCCCAAACGGGTAACATGATATAGGAGATGGCCAAAAGGACAAAAGAGCATGTGCAAGAAGACAAGTTGAAAAGTTCATCTGAGAGGATGACTATGTGCTTCATCCCCAAAGACCCCCGACGACCACCGGAGTGATCAATAAGGAGCAGTGCGCAGCCTCAAATAGGCATGGGACTAATTTTAATACAAAGTGGGGACAGGCGGGGTTAGAAAATAAATATGTATTAGGCGTATCGTATAACCCGAGTTTGTAGAGATAAAAAGGGAGAAACAAAGCTCCCAGGGGTGCATGTCTTTGAGGAGTTATCCCCATGCACCTCAGCGCTGAATAAATTCATACCTACTCTCATAACCACTCTGTGAGTTATAGAGTCTTCTCTCCGCACATCATTTTGACGAACCAGGCAGGAGAATCTCTGTCCAGCTGTGGGAGCGGCCGAGGAGCGGATTCCCTGGCGCGCCCCCAGGACCTTCCCGGGAGGGACCCCGGACCTCAGCTCGCTCACCGTGGGGACAGACAACGACCTGCTGGCCTTGCGGATAAAAGTATGAATTAAATATCGGGGAAGGGGCAGCTGATAAGTCGTGCAGAGACGTCTGACGCGCAGCACAGTCCCGGTGGGCTTGCAAGCAGATGGCCAAGGAGAAGCCGGACACAGAGGGGGAGGGATCGATCCCCGGCCGATAGAGCGGCCGATGAGAAGGGGTCTCACTGAGCTGATAGAGCAGCGCTAGCGACTCTGGGGGTGAGTCGAGTGAACCCTTGTTTTGCTGCTATTTTGTGGGAATGCTAAGTCCAGACACGGTGAGTCATTGAGTATGATCAGTGAGGGAGTGAGTGAGAGAGTGAGACGCACCAGAGGTGCGGAGCGATTGTGGAGCTCTATCCGCGTTTCCGACCTCGGGCGACTGAGGCGGCCGGAGAAAGGCAAAGTGACTGGAGTCAGTGTGGGGCAAACTCGAGTGTGAACAAGGGGCGTTATGTTTGAGTGGGAAGCGGTTAACATTTGCTTCAACCGTGGACAGACAAAATGACGGAGTCTCTCCTGAGCAGTGGTTTGGGCTTGATCCCTGGGAATTGATTGATCCAGTGAATCATTGGCTAGAGAGAGGGAATGAACGGGTCTATCTAGAAGGAATATACAGAACTTCTGCAGGGAGATTGGTGGCCTTGGACTAGGAACAACCTGCTGTACAGACCCTAAGTATTCCAGGGGAGGTGAATGGGATAGCCTGTTCTTGTGGGAGACTTAGAGCTGTCAGAGGATCAAGCCATTGGCATCTGGCGTGGGTATTATTACAGTGTAGAGATTGTGAAAAACATTAGTATTGTTACTCTAATAACCAGCAGGGCATATGCCCCCTGTGTAAACTGAAATATTATTGCAATCAGGTTGACGTTGAACCTAAAACTCTGAAGGTTGTATGTGGAAAGTCACATAGTGTGCCTGCAGATTGGGGCTGTGTGTGGGAAGAGAATTGGGAAGTGACTCTGAAATTGTGTGAGGAAAAGTTTGGGCAAAAACAGGACGGAACAAGAAGGAGGAGATAATGGGTATTGAACAAAGCAAAGAGATCCCCAAAGTGAGTCCACTAGGTTGTATCATTGCACATTGGAAAAATATTGCTGGCCGTGGGGGAACTGAGAACAAGAGAGATCTTTTTAGATTTTGCAGAGATCGGTGGCCACTCTATAAATTGGATGACGGAGCGAGGTGGCACCTAGCGGAACTTTGGATTATAACAAGCTATTGCAACTCATGCTATTTCTTAGGAGAAAAGGCAAGTGGACGGAGGTGTCATATGCTGATATGTTTTTCTCCCTTCGAAATCACCCCAAATGGCAGAGGGATTGTGGGATCAGGGCTCCATCTGACCCTCTGGTGTTAACCCTGGAGAAAGAGAAAAAGACTAAGAGAGGAGGGCTTAAGCGGTGTTGTTCAGCATGTAGCATAGGGCAAAGATGTACAAAATCAGACAAGGTTTACCAAACTGTGGCCCAGGAACAAGAGCTGGTAAATGATTTGCTTAAGCCTCCCCACATAAGACAAGAAAGGGACGAGGAGGAGGATGTAGACTCAGAGGATGCACACGCCTCCCCGACTGCACACCGGACTAGACAACAGACACACATATTACAGGTACCTCTGTGTGAGGCAGTGGGTTCAGAGGGAGGAGTGGTTTTAGTTAAAGTTCCCTTCTCCACAATTGATTTGGAAGCATGGGAAAAGGTCACTAAAAACTATCGCAGTGATCCAGTTAACACAGCCAAACGTCTGTGATATATAATAAAACAATACAATCCAGATTGGAGCGATATGCAATTATTATTCGATGCACTGAGACAGAAAAACAATCATAAAATATGGCAGGGGATCTGGCAGAAGATTATTATAAAACCCAACAGCTGGA
>JAIXNV010001174.1:0-14032 GCA_020917445.1 Riparia riparia
CGGTCCGCAGCTGGCTCCAGTCCCCTCCACTCCCTCTGGCCTTGGGGCGCTTGCTGGGCTCTTCTTGCCCCTCTCCACGAGGGAATGTGCCCGCTGCCAAAATGTTCTGCCCGCAGCAGCTGCTGCGCTGCCCCGACCTGCCTTGGGCTCGCTGTGCTCGGTGACATTCGGCTGGTGACAGCGGCTGTCCTGCTGTGAACCAGCGTTCAGAGACGGTTTTTCTCGTGAAATTTGGAATTATGGTTGAACTTGGGCATGCCGTTACTCTGTTCTCCTGTTTGAAAGGGGGAGCATCTCTTGAGAGTACTCACACGTGTTGGGTTCACGTTTTGTGTAATTCAGGTGAAAGAGGAGGCAGGCAGGGCTGTGCAGCTGCTCCGTGCTGGGCTGACTGTTTCACCGAGACAAACACCTGCAGAACTCGCTTCCTGAGATCTCCCACCCCCCAGGAAGAGGAGAGGATGCTGGAGTGCTGACCCTTTGAAATGGGAGCCCCGGTAGGAGCTCCAGCCTGGCTGGGGGTGATGCAATGGGATCTGGTTACTCTTCTCACCCTCTCAGCCAGGCCCAGAGCACTGTTCATGCGGTGGAGCCCCAAATGGAGCTGAGGGACTGCCAAGGAGTCAATTCCAGGGGCCCCGAGCTTCGTGGTGCTGAGACCACAAGAGTTCCAATATTGTCTGAGTGCTGCGTGCACAGAGAATTAGTGCTGCTGTGCCCTGGCCCTTGTGTGAGCTCGGGGCAGGAACTGCTGCTGTGTTTCTGGAGCAAGTCTCGGCGCAGTGTTTGCACAGCCCGACTCTTTCTCCAGTGACCTCACGGTGCAAAGTTGTTTCTTGCTCTATCGTTCCTGGGCGGTTCTGCAAGGGCAGGCAGAGGAGGTAAAGCAGAGTAATGACGTGGAAACCTCTTTTCTTCTCCAGCAGAAAGGTCCTGTGACCTATATTTTTTATTTCCGATACTTTTCCAGCCGTTTCCTCGGAAGCATTAGTGCTTTAAAGCCTGAGTTTAGTTGCCATTGCATTGTCTTGCTAGGTCTTGGGAGGACCTTCCTGTTGAAGAAATGTTACCCCATCAGCAGCACAAACCCATGGCACCCCTGGGTGCTGCCCACCCTTAACACCATTTCCAGTCCTCACTTTTCTTGCCTAGTCCTTACAAAATATTTTATCAGGAATGTGGAAGAATAATATTTGCCCAACACTGTGTACCGCTCACTGGCTTGCTGAAAGGTGTAAAGTGTTGTTATTGCTGGTTTTGGGTGAAATTTGGGCTGCTGGCACGGAACAGTGCAAGTGAAATCTTGGACAGTGCTGTCATGGTTTGGAAAAAGCCCTTTTTTTCCAGCAGAGGAGGTACAAGCTCTGCTCCAGGGCTATGGGAAGAAAGAGGAGAAGGAAAACATGAGCATCTTCACGGAGGCGAAGCAGCTGGGCTGTGCTGGAGCAGTTTGATATTAGCGTGTGTTTTCAGTGTCGTAACGGTCTGGCTGCCTCCCTTCAAAGAAAACAATCCACCCGTGTTCAGCAGAACTTGATTGGAGCTGGACCTTGGGGAAGGTTTTATGGGCTGTGTCCTGACTGACTGGAGCCCTGCCCTGTGCTGGGGTGTTTTAGAGGAGCTGTGTCGTGTGTGTCTCACAAGACACGAGCCCGGTGATTTCTGTCTCCCACCTGGTCGCCTTTTCCTCACAAGATTTGATCTTGGTTATTTCCAAGATGAGCTGCCAGATTTAGAATGCCGGGTTTGTTATGGTTTGGAAAAGACCTCCAGGATCGAGTCCTTCCTGAACAAGTCCAGGGCTGGGGACTCCATCACCTCCTTCCAATGCCTGACCACCTTTCTGTGAAGAAATTCCTCCTGTTGTCCAAAATTCTTCCTGATGTCCCTCTAAGCCTCAGTGGGATGAACTCCACCAGGCTCAGTTTCCAAAGGAAATAAAGCTTGGTACGAGTTTTTGAGCCTCACTGCATCAAAGCTGTCTCAGCTGGTGCATCCCTGGTGCAAGGAGCTGTGTTCCACGGAGGAGCAGGCTGCAGTGGCTGTGGAATAGCTCAGCTCCTTGTGAGACGTGTTCTGGATCAAGTGTGAGGCTCCCCTGGTCTCCAACCACACTGAGAACAGCATTCCCATTGAGAGCAGCACTTCTCTTCCTGGAATTCAGCCCTGAAGGCAACAAATAACTAAAGAGCAAACAGGACTGTGGGAGATGCTACCGTGGGGTGTAGCTAGAAGATGTTTGGGAGGATTCAGGGATACCAGAGTGAGTTCTTCTTTGGTTCTGACTCTCACAGTGGGCTTTTGTAAGCTCTGAGAAAACCTTTATTGGAATTTAATTGGCTCACAGAGGTGCTGTTGCTTTAATATTGTCCTGCTTTACTCTTTTTCTGCCTAGCACAAAAATCCATCCTTCTTTCCCTTCCTGTCCCCTCTGCTCACACAAGTCCAAACTCCTCTACTGCCAATTCCAGAAGGATTTTGGCCTTCCCAGAGGGATCCTGGCCCCTGAAGTGTGGCAGGCAGTCCGAGGAGAGGCAGCAGAGCTGGGCTCTGTCTCTGCTGCCTTTGGTTTGGTGGCTTCAGTTGCCAGCGCACTTGTTGAGCAGCTGTGCTGGCAAGGCAGCAGTAGCCGCTCTTGGTATCAGGGTTTCACTCTTCTAAACCAAGAAAACCGAAACCTCCTGTCACAGTCATTCGGTCCTAAACATAAAGGAGTGGTTTCTAGTGAGCAGAAGTTGCGGTTTTGCTTAAGTCAGGGTGTCGAGGAGTGTTTCCTCTCTGAAAGCAAGAGCGCTCCTCAAATAGGTTAAAGGAACTCGCTTCCCTCCACAGGAAGGAAACCTGCAAACCTGTGTGAGCCTTGCACGGCGGCCCTGGGGCTGACTGGGTGTCAGCTCAGGCTGACAGTGCTGATTTGAGCACGAGCACAGTGCTTTAAAGAGAAGATCTGGATCAGGGGCAGCCCTTTGTATGGCATATAGCATAGGAGTGCTGAGCACAGCCCGGGCTCTATAGGGGCTGTAATAATGGGAATGCTGATGAGGCTGGACTGTGGCTATAGCTGAGCTGTGGGAAATGATGTGAGGGGCAACGCTGCTGTCAGACGTGTTCTACCATGTGCTGCAGCTACAGAGCCAACAGACATCGTGGTGAGGCCGTGTCCCAAACCACCTGGGTGCCAGAGGTACAGGAACATCCCCTTCCTTGGGAATCCCACAACCATTAGGGTTGGAAAAGACCTCCAGGATCATCGAGTCCAGCTTGTGGCTGATCCCCGCCTCGCCAGCCAGCCCAGAGCCCCACGTCTGATCAATCCTCCAGCACCTCCAGGGATGGTGACTCCACCACTTCCCATGCCTGGCCACCCCTTCCTGAAGAAATTTCTCCTGGTGTCCAACCTGAACCTTCCCTGGTGCAGCTTGAGGCTGTTTCTTCTTGCCAGACTCCTCCAGCTCCTGTTGGAGAGGGCTCCTTGTCCCACCCTGTCCCATGGAGCAGCTGGAGGTGCTGGCAGAGCCTTGCTTGGGCTGTGTGGAGGAAAATGGAGGGAGGGAATTGGGAAGGGATCAGGTGCTGTTTTAGCACCTGACTGAAGAGAGAGCCTGTCGGCGCTGGAGACACAGGTTCCCCTCTTAGGTCTTTAAGAGCATCTAGAAATCTTCCTTCCCCTTTTTGTTTTGGTTTGTTCCCACCCCTCTTGCCAAGGGGTGTGATTCCACCACCACCTTTTGAGAGTCACAGGCTTCCAAGTCCTCTCTTCCTCTTGCTGCATGTTTCTGTTCCCAGTGCTTTAAGGCAGATTTAAGTTGCAGTCCCGTGTGAAGCAAAGGTTAATGTTTGAGTGTGTTACAAGACTTTCAGGTGGGTTCTTGTGGGCAGAGACAAGATTTTTTTGCAGTTGGCCCTCGTGTTCAGCTTCTCAGGAGTTTTTTTGGAGCGAGACAGCAGCTTGTCAGCCAGTTGTAACTTCCTAGCGAGCTCTCAGGCAGTGCAGCATTTTCTTCCTCCCTAGTCTGTGGCTCTGTGTGACAAGTCTGAACACTTCTCCTCTTGTCTCCACAGCTGCTGAAGAGTCTGAAGAGGCTGTCGGAGCTGCCCATCACAGTTGACATTCTCGTGGTAAGAGCTGTGAAATCTCTGGGGCTTTTCGTCGTGTCTGTCGAGTTCCAGGGAGAGCTGTTTTCCATGGGAGTGCTGCTCTCCCTGGAGCAGGCTGTGTTGTCTCTGCCACCTGCTAGAGCCCAGTGACATGGGCGTGATGGGGATGAGGCTCTGGAAGCGCCAGGCACGGGGAAGGAGCGTGCCAAGGCAGGTGGGAAGCCACGGAGGACAGTTTGTCAGGCTTGGTTCTCCCAAAAGCTCAACACCTGACTGGGATATGAGGGCTGGAGCAGATCCCAGCAATATCAGCAGGAAATGAGGAAGTGCTAATCCTTACACTTTTTCATGGCTTCTGTCTTCAGACTTGCCAGCTCTCATGGTAAATACTCACTTGGGTTATTAATACAAATAATTAGTGTTTGACTAAGGTAGAATTAACACTTTGATTTACATGTAGTGAGTGATATAAAGCAGCTGAAAACATGATAAAAGGGATGTCTTTGCTGTTAGACCAGGAAACTTTCTCCCTCGCAGCAGTAGGGAGTATGATGATTTCATTGACTCTTTAGGGAGTTCAGCAGGGCTGAGAATTCCTGTTTTGCTAAGATGGATTCATGGCTCTCTCCTGAAGGAGACAGGAGTTGGGAAGACTGTGAACAGCCTGAGGAAACACGAGCTCGTGGGAGACTTTGCCAAGGACCTCGTGGCCAGGTGGAAGAAGCTGGTGCCCGTGGCCCAGGAGGCAGAGCGGTGAGTGAGCCCCATGGATGAGCTCTGGGAATGTTTTTTCAGTGGATTTTTCAAACCTCTCTGGCCAAGGCTCTGGAAAAACTTGTAAAACCAATATGTGAACTCTGCCTGGGGGTTTCGCCTTGTTTTGGCAGAAACTTCCTGCCTTTGCTGGCTCTGGAGCGTTGGGATGATGACAGCTGCAGTTTCATGTGGAAGTTGGGGCCAACTTTCAAGAATTTGCAGTTTGATTAAGAGATTAGCAGGAGATGCCAAAAAAAGTGCCCTTAATAAAACAAAAGATGCAATCTGCTTGCTTCCCGTTTTATGATTCTGAAGACAGGAAGTTCTAGGCCCAAGTAATTTGAAAGAATGCTTTTATGAGCCAGAATCCTATGGAAACTGGGAGTTATTGCTAGCAGGCATGTGGCAGTAACACAGCTATGCTGAACCCAGCAGAGATCAAATAGATTGGAGTGATAAAGGCCCAGATATTAATGGGAATTTAAAGGAGTGGTATTCCCATGTATTGAACTGGGGAACACTTCCCACAGCATCACACAGCCAGGGCTGTGTAGGCATGGAGAAGGTTCTGTCTCTAGTCCTAATAACAGTGCTTCATCAATTCTTGCACTGGAAATGCAGTTTTTAAATCCCTGATTGTTGTTGTTCCTTAGAGATTTAGTGGGATTTTTGCCACAAAGCTACCATATACAGCCTTGGTCTTCTGTGAGAGGTGTTCCAGTCCAGGAAGTGGCTCTTTTCATTCATGTTGGGTGTCACTGTAGGACACAAAAGAAAGATGAAAGACTCCAAATATTTCAGAAGGCAAAGAGTACGGAAGGCTTTATTGTCTAATTCTTACCACCTTTTATAAGGTGTTCCGATACAGACCCAACAGTGACTGGGTCTGTATTGGTGACTGGGAACGACACCTGTCTAATCACATTGGTGAAACTAGAGAAAACAGCAAAACACCACCTGGAGAAGGATTGTTTTGGGAAAGAAGAGTTGTTTGCCAAGATTGTTTTGAGAAGAGGCTTTTGCGAGAACTTGTCCCTTGGGAAGCAGTTAGCACTGCTAGCAGGCTAAAATCCCTTCAGACTTAGAAATGTCAGGCCCACAGTTGGGCAGTATTAATCTAACTCTTTTTGGTTTCTTCTCCCTTGAGAAATAACTTGGACTCTGAAGACCGTGACTACGAGAGGAGCAGCTCGAGCAAAAGGCATCAGGAATCCTCCCTCCGAGAGGATGAGGAGGCTGATCAGGATTACTCAGAACCCTTCCAGCCTTCTTGCAGCCAGTCCTATAGCCCAGATCATAGGGAAAAGAAGTCCAAAAGGTATCCTAGGCCCGAGAGAGCCCACGAGACTTTTGGCTATAGCAGCCACCAGGGGAAGGGTTGGGGCAGATCCTCCCCGGTGCTCTCTTCAGACCAGGAGTGCTCGGACTGTGGCCAGGCGGTGTCACCGGAGCCCAGTGAGAGCCCTCAGGATGTGGACACAGACCCTTACGCCTCCGAGGAGCAGGAAGAGCCAGCGCTGTTCCATCGGAAAGCCACTAAAGGCCACAGCTTGCAGGAGAAGCTCGGGGCGGGCCGGGAGCGCGGCTCCAGCGATTCCTGCAGCAAAGGGAACGCGAGTCGGAGCAAAGAGCACAAGTCCTCGCACAAGAAGCAGCGACTCGATGGCAGAGGGGATGACAGGAGCTCTGCCTTCAGCCCGGAGAGGCTGCACAAGGCCTCTTTGAAAGAGCAGCTCCGAGAATCCCCCGTGGCAGCGGCCAGCAAGGAGAAGCAGAGGACGTCAGAGGGCGGCAAAAAGGAGAAGAGTCGGGAGAGCGGCACCTCCAGGAAGGAGAAGTCGCACTCGCTGCCGCTCTCGGAGGAGTCTTTGGACAACCACGTCAAGAAACAAAAGCATCGGGACTCTGAGAAGAGCAAGTTGGAAAAGTCCAAGCAGAGCCTGGAGAGCTCTAACTCAGAGAAACGGAAAGCTGAGAGTGACTCAGGCAGTAGGATCAAGGAAAAGGGGGGTTCTGGGAGTTTAAAGTCTTCGGAGGGGAAGCGCAAAATCTCCGATGTGGACAAAAAATCAGTGGGCTTTTCCTCAAATTCTGGGGAGGGGGAAGCAGAGGATGAGTTTGAACAGCCTACAATGTCGTTTGAGTCATATCTCAGCTATGACCAGCCCCAGAAAAAGAAAAAGAAAGTGGTCAAATCCTCGGCTGTGTCAGCTGGGGACAAAGACCGAGGGCACAGCAAACAGAACGGATCCAAAGCCAGTACCAACAGCTCGAGCTCCAGTCAGAAAAGTCCAAGCCACAAGAGAACAAGTGAGAAAAAGGCAGAGAAGAAACCCCCAGAGCCTCCTAAACCAAAGAGGGTAAGGTTTGGTAAGAAAGCAGAGTGCCTGTGGATGTGAGCTTAGAATCCAGCCCAGTTTGCAGTGCATCCCCTGCTAACGAGGTTCCCATGTCTCCCCTCTCAAGCATTTATGCTTCTCTAAAATGGACCTTTTTTAGTGTCCAGAAATGGGGGAACTGGTGGCACAAGGCAGCTCATTCCAGAAGACAAACCTTCTTTTGTGAAAGCCTGGAAAATGAGCAATATTTCTGTACAGATCCTTTGTCACATGGCTGCCAGGGTTTGGTGTATAAATAGGGGCTAAAATGTAAAATCTTTACTGTTTCACCTTTTTACTCAACTTTGAAACATTTGGCTCTTCACAAAGTGGTTTTTATAAGGTTTAACAGCATTTTAAATCCTGCTTTGCCATTCCTTCTAATAAGTGCTTCATAAAACTCCATATCGAAGTTTTCAGTTGCCCCCAGTTGCTGAGGTTCCCTTCTCCACCAGTGCAAAGCTTTTTGCAGGAAAAAGGAGGAGAGGCAGAACTGGTAAATGAGTGTTTGAGATCAAGAAAATGCTTCTGCTTGTCCTGAATAGGTTAAAAACATGGATGGCTCTTTCTGGAAGGTGCTGAATGATTCGGATCCCAAATTTCAGCTTCTTCCTATTGGCAGCCAGCCCCTGAGGTTGTTCCCTGGTGCAAACTGAGCAGCATCGAGTGGTTTTATCCAAAATATGCAAAAAACTGCACAGTCCAGTGCTGTTTGTGCACTGGTGGAATGTCACATTCTGCTGTATTCCTGGCTTATTCCATGTGCATCCTCTCCTTCCAGATAATTTTAGATGTGGTGCCGACGTTACCAGACATCCCCCTGCCCCCCATCCAGGCCAACTATCGTCCTCTTCCCTCGATCGAGTCCATCGCCTGCTCCCAGACGAAAAGGAAAGGTACGTTGGGCAGGAAAATGGATTTGGAATGAGCCAGGTTGTGGGAGAGAGCAGGAGTGGATGCTGCCTGGGTTCAAGCCTTTTTGTTGGGGTCAGACAAAAAAGCATCTGCTTCCCACGTGCTCCATCAGAAATGAGAAGAATCCTTCACTGACGCTTCTTTGGGGCTCGGGCTTTGCACTTGCCCTTCCTGAACTTGCTCTGCAGGTCTCCTGGAGAAGACTTTGCCCTTTGGGTCACTTCTGGCTGACTCCAATTTGTGCCTCCCGTGCCATTTATCAGGACAGGCTCTTTCTTTCCTTGGTCCCCTCCTCACTCCAAGCGTTTCCCTCCGCAGCAGTGTCCTCGCCAGTGGAGGAGAGCGAAGCGGGTTTCACAGGCCGACGGTTAAACTCCAAAATGCAGGTGTACTCTGGCTCCAAAACTGCCTACCTCCCAAAGATGATGTCCCTGTACCAGCAGTGCATCAGGGTCCTCAGTAACAACATCGACTGTAAGTACCTTTCCTTGCCTCAGACTTGCTATGCACTGAAATTTTGGCAACTTGTTGGTGCAGACCCCAGCAGTTCCCCCTTGCTACAGTGGGATAAATCCCACTGGAAGTCCAGCTGCTGCAGGGATCAGCACCCAGAATGCTTTCAAGCAGTGCTAAAGCACTGGAAATTGTGGCAAATGGAGCTTGCAGAGATATTTCTTAACCTGGAGATACTGGTGCCAGAGGTTCCTTTCTCCCCGCTCATCCTGCGTGGTGTTGTGCACCACTGCAGTTTTTGCACTGTGTTTCAAGCTGTCAAGCCCTTTCCTTGGCAAAGAAGGAGCAGGATAATGAATACCCCGTGCTTCTTTCTTCTCTCTAGCGATCTATGAAGTGGGTGGTGTCCCTTTCTCCGTGCTGGAGCCGGTGTTGGAGAGGTGCACCCCGGAGCAGCTGTACCGCATCGAGGAATGCAACCATGTGAGTGCCTTAGCCCGGGAGAAGGGACGTGATGTGCAGGGCTGTCCTCACCTGCAAGAGCAGAATAGCAAACAAAGCTTCTTCATTGCGGGAGGTGGCTTTGGCTAGTGCTGAGTTCCTGGCTGTGCTGCACGCGGGCCCTGCTGGAATCCCAGCGACACGGAGCTGGTGCTGAGGGAAAGGGGACCGGAGGAGCCAGGAGGGATCCCAGCTCTGTGTGGGTTTGCTTCAGGTGCTGGTGGAGGACACGGATCAGCTGTGGCACAACCACTGCCTGCGAGACTTCAAGAACGAGAAGCCCGAGGAGTTCGAGTCGTGGCGGGAGATGTACCTGCGGCTGCACGACGCGCGCGAGCAGCGCCTGCTCATGCTGGCACGCAACATCGGCTCTGCCCACGCCAACAAACCCAAAGGTGCGGCCAGGGAGGGCAGCTGGCCTTAAAACCGGTCCAGATTAGGAGCTGCTTAGCTCTGTGTGCTTGCCTTTGTTCCGTGCTTTAGTGGTGTCTTGCTTTCATCCACGGTGGTGTCGATGCAGCTCGTTATTTTACAGCAGTGATGAGGAGGCTCCTGTTCCGTGTGGCACGGAAGAGAACCGGGGTGGGCGGAAGCATTCCTGGGGTTTGGGTGAACATAATGAGAACTGCTGAGCTGATCAGTCTGATTTCTCTGAACCACGAGAGGTTCAGACCTTAGGAAGGAGGCTGTCGCTATTTCTTTAGAATGGATGGATTGGGAAGAGGTGGATGAACTGTCAGTAGTAGGAGACTAGGGAGCCTTCTTTTATAGCCAACTGCACGTAAGTGATGTTTCTGTCTGGCCTCTTGCAGGGAGAGTGGCCAAGATGGCATTTGTGAACTCTGCAGCAAAGCCCCCTCGGGACGTACGGAGGAGACAGGAGAAGTTTGGAACTGGAGGCCCTCTTCTGCCCGAGAAGACCAAGTGAGTATTTCTTTGTAGCACTTGCCGCTCGGGGCCTCCTGCCAGCTGCGCCCTGAGGCTCAAAAGGGGATACTGTATGTCTGGGAGCTCCTTTTGCAGGGAAACTTGTAACTGTCATCCTGTTTCCTGCCGGGAATCAGGGAGATCCGGGTCACTGCTGGTTCCAGGTTGTATCGGCCCTGCTGCTGTGTCTGTAGAATTGCCTCAAACCACGGTGAATCCTTTATGGAAACGCCTGTCCTGTGCATTCTGTTGCAGAATAAAACCAGTCCTGTACACATCCAGCAAAAGCCACGCTCGGGCGAGTGACGAGCAGTCCTATGATGGGCCCAGCACCAGCAGCGCCCACTCGGTCCCATCTTCAGGGAGCACCTTCTCCTCGTACGACCCCAGGAAACCCCCTGTGAAGAGTGAGTACGCCCTGCAGGACACCCCTGTGGTCTGTGCCTCTGCTGTGGGACAATTCGGGGCTGTGCAGGAGAGTTGATGTTGGTATCTCTCCTCTTTCTAAGAAGTCTGTTCAGACTTGTTGCATGAGGAGCAGCAAAGGGAAACGTGTGATTCAGCTGCTCAGAGCTGACTGCATCAGCCTGTCCTGATGGCTCCAGTGAGGCAGAACCTCTGCCTTTGCCCTGCTGCTGCCCTGTGTCTGTGCAGCTGTTTGGAATTGGGGTGCAGCTGCCTCGGGAAGGAAGCAGGGAGGGTTTGACCAGGGATCTGTGTTGGTGCAGTGCAGAGAGCAGTGGCTTCTCCTCAGTCTTGTGACCTGAAAACTCTGATGGGCCCTGCTCAAACACTCGTGTCTGCCAGGGCTGCAGCTTTCAATTGCTCTCAGCTCTTTGTCTATCACTTTTGCATTCCTGTGGGTACTTTTTTGTTTGATTCAGCGGTGGCTTTTTTTTTTTTCTTTCTTTCTTTATTGCAGAAATTGCACCAATGATGGCAAAGACTATCAAAGCTTTCAAAAACAGGTTCTCTCGGAGATAAGTTTGCAGTGCTGAGCTGGGCCTTTCTCTCTTGGGGAGGAGTGGCACTGAAGTGGGAGAAGGTACCCAAACAGCCCTTCCTTATCTTTGAACTCTTTGGAGGCTGCAGCTGCTGGGAGAAGCTTCAATCTGCACAAGATGACGGCACAGTATTTTATCTTTTATTCTGGTCCCTTTCTCAGTGTCCAGCCCTCTTCTTTTACCCCCTGTCCTCAACACTCTGTTTCTGGCTTTGTCATCCATCGAAAGAAGGGTGTATAGAATCTCCCGACACAGGAAAATGTGAAATCTTGGCACCTGCTGAGAGTGGAAGATCCAG
The DNA here is from genome assembly GCA_020917445.1 of Riparia riparia. Lineage (NCBI taxonomy): Eukaryota > Metazoa > Chordata > Aves > Passeriformes > Hirundinidae > Riparia > Riparia riparia. Next base: position 11,331 of record JAIXNV010001174.1, read on the forward strand.
AGACTTATTTACTATTTAACCTCTTAATAAATTATAAAATGGTTTTAATTAATATTTTGCCCCTCTACCCTGCTGTATTATTTATGTTGCTCCCAGTAGTCTCCCCCCTCCCAACCCAGTCCTGGGGTCAGCCTTGGTGGCTCGAGCTGGAACCCATCTGAGGACACTGGGTGTCACAGGAGCCTTTCCTGTGATCTGGTACCTGCTGGGCCCAAAGTCTCACCTGGAGGCTCTGGGACAGGTAGGACCAGTGGCCCAGCCACTTGTCAGGCCTTTGGCAAGTGCATCCAGCCCTGAGGCTCTGCTCCCTGCTCGTGTGTGTCAATAAAATCTGAGCTCTTGACCCTCTCTGTGCTGTTGCTGTAGATCCTGTACAGGTGCTTTTGTGGAGCCTTTGGGGACGTTTCCTCTGCTGCTGTTGTCTTCTGCTGGCTGCTGGGAATAAAACTGCCAGGGATTTGGGAGAAGTTTTACTGTTCTCCAAGTCAGATTTTAACTTTTTATCTGGAGGGAGATAGGGAACTTTGCAATGGAAAACAGTTTTTAAATACCAGTGAAGGCACCGTTTGCCTCTTTTAGTGGGAAGAAGGAATATTTCTGTCTTGTGTTCTGTGTGGGATCGCAAAGGATTTATTTCCAGTTGGGAAGCTGGTGCCTCAGTCCTCTCTTTTCCCTGTACGTTTTGCTCTGTCCCCTCTTAGGAAAAATCCAAGGATTTTGGTCTTTGAACCTGAAGCCACTTGAATGAGGTTGGAGGGAAGTGAGCAATGGAACGTGGCTGTTGTCACCCGTGTGTGCCCCTCAGAGCAGGAGTTCCAAAGGCTCCCTTGTACCTGGTGTGTGAGGAGCTGGAGCTCAGGAGGGAGAAGGTGCTGGATGGGGCTGCTGGCAGTGCCAGGGAGTGCCTGGAGCTCCTGGAGAGGCCGGAGCCCTGCTGAGGATGTGAGGATGGCAGCTGGGCTCGCCAGGGCTGGGCACAGCTAGCAGCTGTGCTGTGCTCTTGGGGAGGTTTCTGCTTGTGGGGTGTGTCTGGGGAAGCTCTCTGCTCGTGTTTTGTCTGCCCCCAAGGGAGCCCCAGGGGTGGTGCAAGCACAGGATGGGGCTGGGGAGACCCCAGAGCTCGTGGCCTCTCTGGGAGGGCTCTGGGGTCCGACTGGGTCAGAGAGGGGAGGGATTGTCCTGTTCCAAGCCATATTTGCTGCCCTAGGACTTCGCTGTCTGGGTGGAAAAGATGCTAGTAGTGGATGCTGTTGTTGTTGGCAGCTCCTGAGAAGCTCTGCTGCTGGCTTTCCGTGGCTGCCAAATCCCAAACCGGTGGAGCTGTCTGTGTGCACTGACCGGGGGAAACCTTGCTGTGAAGGGTCCTCCCTGGAGGGCTCTAGAAAAATCCCTGTTTTGCTTCTGGTTTCTGTTTGGTTGTTTCTTTCCTTTTTCTTTTTCCCTCCTCCTTTAAAAGAAATGTCTTTCTTTAAAACCATTCTGAACACCTGTCTCTTCTTTATTTGGTCTGTTCTTTGTTTAGTTTGAAATTCTTGGAAAAATGTTCTCAGACTCTCATGTGCTGTAAGTTTGTTACAGTCCCAGATGCTTTAATGTTACCGTGCAGCATTTCAGTGTGTGTTGTGCTGTAAAGGAATGGCTCCTTACTCTCCTGCGTTTTTGCTGTATTTAATTTTGCTGTATTTTTAATTAGATAACAATATATTCTCTTCTGCTGACCATTTGTGCTACTGTTTATTTCTCCTCTGTGCTTGGGGTAGGGGCAGAGGGGAGGGAAGCAGAGTCATGTTCAGACACGATGGAGCTTTGAGCAAAGGCTCTGGGCACTGCTAAGCTGCCAATTAATTGATATCACAGCTGCACACTCCGCCGTGGGTGCGGCCCAAGCGCTGCTGTTCGGGGGAGATGCCCCTTCCCTCAGAGCAACCTTTGCTCCAGCCTGTGCCAGCTGTGTCCGTGCTGTCCGTGGCGCTCAGGAGGTGACACTGGGTGGCTCTGCTCTCGCGGGGGCGATGCCGACCCTTTGCCCTTCCCTTCCTTCTGCTTGGACACTAAATCCAGCCTGGGGAGAGGCAGGCACCAGCCCTCAGCTGGGAGCAGAGCTGGGGGAGTTCCCCGGGGCAACACTACGCAAAGTCTGGGATCAAAGTGTTCCTCCCTGTGACACTTGTGCAGTTGTTCTGTGCTCCACCACACACCAGAGGACGGAGCAGAGCTGCCTCTTCCCTCCTCCCACCCCATCCCTGTAGGATGAGTGACGGGAGGAGGGGGAGTGACTTGGACTCGTATTTGTATTTTGGTCCCAAACTCTGTATATATACAATTTTCTATGTTCCTTTTTTTTGTGGTAACTAAGATGAATATTTTAATTAGATAAGTTATATGAAAAAGAGGAGAATCATGTCTCAATAAAAGCCAAACACTGGACCGTGGCTGCTCGTTCTTTCCTGACACTGACAGCGAATGTGAAACGCACCCTTAGGAAACTCCGTGGCTCTTTGGAGGGTGATGCTCCGGTATCCCACTCCGCTATCCCACCCGGTATCCCGGCGGGGATGCTGCTCCCGTATCTGCGCTGCTTGGAACAATCCCCACGGATAATACACTCGGAACCTTTGTGGGAAAGCAGCAGCTTCGCACTTTGCCGGGTGGGGTGAGGGCGGGCCTGGCCCACTGGGACCCTCCCCGGTACCCCCGGACCC
>JAIXNV010001175.1:0-14028 GCA_020917445.1 Riparia riparia
ATGCTCAGAATTTATTAAGGAACTTCTTTTTGACACTGAGTCTGAGAAGTTTGTGCAATCATGCCCTCCAATTATCTGCTTTAATTATTCCCTAGAGATTCTTAGCCAGTAACCACACTCAGTGGGGCTCATTAATGCCTCAAGGTACTCAGGGGTCATTTAAGTACTTCTTTGAGGCACTGAGTCTCTGCGAGGTTTTTGTGCAATCATGGCCTCCAATTATCTGCTTTAACGAGTCCCTTGAGAGCTTTGCATTGACACTCAGTGAGGTTCATTAATGCTTTGAGATACTCAAGTTGTTTAAGGTACTTTGGAATTTCCTTCCCTCACTGAGTCTCTGAGAGGTTTTTGTGCAATCTTGGCCTCCATTTCTATCCTTCATGAACTCCATGAAGAGTCTGTGTTGGGAATGGACCTCTGTGGGACCCATTGAGGCATTGAGACACTTTGGGTTTTTCTTCTGACTTCCAGTCCTGGAAAGGTTTGTGCAATCTCCTTTCAGGTCCTGAAGTTCCAGGATTTAACACCAAATCCACCACAGGGCTCATCAGGACCAAGCAAGTCCTGACAAACCATGGCTCTGCCTTGAATTCCCTCTGGTATGGTGCCATTGATTTGGAAGTTTTCCTGCTGCAGTTATGGAGAAATATTTCAAGAAGCTTCCAAGAAATATGTATTCCTACTTTCAAGGATGTATTTCATTACTGTTCTCATTACACAAGAGGTGATTGCAGCATTCTGTGGTTGATATTGAACCAGGGTCTCCCAAGGAGGTCTGGCCTGCTCAGAGAAGCTGTGCCTTGAGGTGTGTCCCAGTGTGGACAATCTTCCTTCACATCACCCAGCCCAATCCAATCTCTCCTCACTCACCTGGGACCTGCTTTTCTTGGAGACCTGGCTGCACACAACAAAAGAAGGGTTTTTTCCTTTATTTTTGAAGCAATCTAAAACACCTGATTGTCCCCAGTGAAAACAGAAACCCTCCTCAAGTGTGTGCCAAGCCCAAGGTGCCACCAAGAGCACTGCAGCCCTGCCCTGGGCCAGGAGTGAGGGTGGATCATCATCCCAACCTGCCCTGGGCCATGGCAAGGGGCTGTGCCCATGGACACTGCACTGACCCCACTGCTGGCTTTGGATCCCTCATCCCTTCAAGTTTCCTTGGAAAGCACCCCAAGGCCCCATTTCTGCAGCCAGGTCCCGTGGCCACTTGCATGCAGAGCTGTTGCTCTCCTGGGCTGCCAGGGCTCCCCTGGGGACAAAGTGGTGCCGGGGCTGTTCCAGGTACAATTGCACTGACACTCGCTGGTGCCCTCAGGTGCCACGGCAGCGGCCACAGGGACCCGTTCCTTGGGTTGGTGCCATGGGAGCCAAGGCCTGGAGCCGCTGTGATGGTTGGGTGCCATGGAAACCTGCCCTGGGCCCCTTGCTCAGGGCTGGTGTCAGTGCCCAGAGCCAGAGGGGATCCCTTGCTGGGGGCTTGTGCCATGGCCACCTGCCCTGTGCCGCGCTGGCTGCTCAGGCGCCGCGGAACCAGCAGCAAACGCCACTGCCAGGGCCAAAGGCCAGCTCAGCCAGACAGAAAGGGGCAGTGCTGGGCACTGCTTCCATGGCAGCCCTCCCTGGGACACCACACCTGGGTCACCTGTTGTGTTGGTTTAGGGTACATTAGGGATAAAACTTCCAAATGGGGAGCAAATTTTAATGGCCCTTCCCCCCAGCCGGTCTGGTAAAGAACTTTCTCAGAAAAAAAATGGAAAAATCTATTTTATTTAACAAATAAAGTACATGTAAGTATAAAGAATGAATACTATGAAGCCATAAAACTTTTTGTTCTGGAGTGAGATGGTAAATTGACACAGTGTGTGCTATGGCTGCAGCTTGGCTTTTTTTTTTTTTTAGTTTTTTATTAGTTTTAGCTTTTCTCGTGCTGTTGGAAAATGCCAAGGTCCAGGCCCTCGTGGGCTGCAGGTGTAAGCTTTTAGTGGGTTTTTTTTTTTTTTTTTGTTTGTTTGGTTTTTAGTTTAATGTAGGTTTAAATAGTTTTAAGAAAAAAAGGGAAAGAATAGTTTAGGGAATTTTCCCATTTTAGTTAGTTGAAACTAACTAAAAGCAGAAATATTTTTGTTTTGCAGGTTTTTTAAAGCTTTTGTTTAACACTTTATGTGGAGAAGAATGTGTCAGAGTTAGGTCTTTTTTTTAAATAAACTTTGCATTTTTCTTTGTTCTTAGAACTAGTTTTAAATCACAGAACTTTATATACAGCACAAGCAGAACAGATGGTTGGGGATACATGCATTATAAAGTTACTTTAGGATATTTTACTCTTTATCCCCATATTGTTGACTTACTAAAACTAATATATATATTCTAGCTCTGCACACACATACACTACACATACATATATATCTATATAAAAACAATATACAATACACAGCATATACAGACAATGGCAGTGACATTCAGTACACAGTGATCATTACACACAGTTCTTAATCAGATCTCCTTGAAGTACACATTTTGTGGTTTTATCTTTTTGCATTACTTACTATGTGTAACTTGATCCTTGAGTAAAGACAATCCCATGGATGGGTTTGTCTGTACTTGAAGGAGAATTGATTTAAAGTGTCTTTCTTAACAAACTTCTTACATGTACTACTGGGACTTTATCTCCTGTATGTGTGGGCTTAGACTGGGTAGGGCTTGCTCTGCTGGTGGAACTTTGGGTGTTAACTAACTAGGTGTTTTTTCTTAGATGCTGTTTTTATTTTTGAAAGGTTTCTTACTTAGTGTTTTTAGGTGGTTTCTAACAGTCTGTTGTATTTTTTTACTTTCTTTGGAGTTGGAATATGGTAGGGGTTATGGTACACTTAATGCGATGTTCTTTTGTTTAGTTGTTGATGAGGTTGTTTTTGAAATGATTTCTATTGCTTGATTTAATTATTTTAGGGGTACTATGTCTTTAAAGAACTTGTTTTTTAAGGTTTAGCATGGCTTTATGGGTTGTAGCATGAGGTACAGGGTAGGTTTTTAGTTATTTTGTGGTGGCTTTTATTATTTTGAGTATGTAGTGCTTTCTCTGGTGTGTTTGGGATAGTATAATTAATTTGCTAGGTAATTCTATATTTGTATTTGGATTATTGCTTGCTATATTATAGGGGTTTAATTTGTTTGGATTGCTTGATTGTAGTACACGTTTTACAGTTATGGATAACTTGAGAAATCCTCTTTATGGTTAGATTTATTTTTTGGTTTTGTGCTTGCTTAAGAGACATTAGGAATTTCAGGAGTAACATGGCTACTGACTTTTATTTTTATATAAAGGACAACTAAAATGCAATTAATCTATACAAGTTTTATTTTTTTCCACTCTCTTGAGCGGCAATAAAAAGGTAATTTCCTGGTTTAGGGTAAATTCGGGAGAAAACCCCTGAATGAGATCCCTCTGGGGAGCAAATCCAAATGGCTCCTCCCCCCAACCAGTCCAGTAAAGAACTTCCTCAGAGAAAAGCGGAAAAAATTATTTTATTTAAAAAACAAAGTGCATACAAGTATAAAGAATAAATAATATGAAACAATAAAACCTCTCCTTCTGAAGTGAGATGGCAAATTGAGAAAGTCCTTGCTGTGGGTGTAGTTCATCTCTCTCTCGGTCTCTCCTCAGTCCCAGTCCCTCCGGCGCTGCTGGAAAATGCCGAGGTCCAGGCCCTGGTGGGCCGCAGGTGCAGCCCCCAGTGCTCTCCTGGGTTTTTTCAGTCCAGAGCAGGTTGAAGCAGTACCAAGAGAAAGGAAAAAAAAAACAGTCCAGGGAACTTCTCTGCCCTAGCTAGCTGAAACTAACTAAAAGCAAAAAGATCTCTGTCCTGCAGTCTCTCTAAGCCTCAACCGAACACACCGTCCGCAGAAGAATGTGGAGGAGTCAGGCAGTTTTCTCAAAACAAACTCCGTGCTTCTCCTTGCTCTTAGAACCAGTCTTAAAGGCACAGGACTCAATACACAGCACAAACAGAACAGACGATTGGGGATACAAGCATCATAAAGTTACCCTAGGACATACCACCCCTTATCCCCATATCGTCAGTTTACTAAAACTAATATATACTCTAGCTCTACACACACATACACCTATATAAAAAACAATATGCAATATACAGCTACATACAGTGGCAGTACTATTTAGCACACAGTGATAATTCCACACGGTTCTCACCCAATAATTAAATTTCCCTGGGGTACACATTGTGTGGTTCTATTTTTCTGCATTACCCACCATGTGCAACTTGGTCTCTGAGCAAAGACAATCCTATGGATGGGATCTTCTGTATTTGAAGCAGAATTGATCTAAATTGTCTTTTCTAACAAACTTTTTACATGTACTACTGGGACTTTCTCTCTATTTCCTGTATGTAGGGGCTCAGATTGGGCCGGGCTTGCTCTGTTGGTGGAACTTTGGGTGTTAACTAACTAGGTGGCTTTTGCTAGATGCTGCTCTTAATTTTTGAATTATCTCAGTGCTTTTAGTGTGGTTTTTAGCAGTCTATTGTATCTTTTTACTTTTCTTGAAGCTGGTGCATGATAGGGGATATGGTACACCCACTCAATGCTATGTTCTTTAGCTCAGTTGTTGATGAGGCTGTTCTTGAAATGAGTTTTATTGTTTGACTTATTTTTCTCAGGGGTACTATGCTTCTAAAGAACTTGCTTTTTAAGGCTTAGAATGGTGTTACGGGCTGTAGCATGAGGTACAGGGTAGATTTTTAGCCATCCAGTGGTTGCTTCTACTATGGTCAGCACATAGCGCTTGCCTTGGCGGGTTTGGGGAAGGGTGATGTAGTCAATCTGCCAGGTTTCCCCATACTTATACTTGGACTATCGCTTACTATACTATAGGGGCTTCACCCGCTTGGCCTGCTTGATGGCAGCACACGTCTCACAGTCATGGATAACTTGAGAAATACTGTCTATGGTTAGATTTACTCCTCAGTCTCGTGCTCACTTATAGGTGGCATCTCTGCCCTGGTGACCTGAGGCATCATGGGCCCATTGAGCTAGGAACAACTCTCCCTTATGTTGCTAATTTAAGTCTATCTTTGACCCTTTAATCTTTGCAGCTTGATTTACTTGCTTGTTGTTTTGGTGCTCCTTGTTAGCTTGACTCTTGGGGACATGGGCATCTACATGACGGACTTTGACAGGTAGCTTCTCTACCTGAGTGGTAATGTCTTTCTACTCATCAACAGCCCAGATTGTTTTTTTTCTATGCTGCCAATTGGCTTTTTTCTACTTTTCTAGCCATCCCCACAGAGCATTGGCTACTATCCACGAATCAGTGTAGAGGTAGAGCTTTGGCTACTTTTCTTTTTTAGCAATGTCTAGGGCTAGTTGAACAGCTTTGAGTTTAGCAAGTTGGCTTGACTCACTTTCTCTTTTAGTGGCTTGCGCAACTTGTTGTGTGGGGCTCCATATGGCTGCTTTTTACTTTTACCTTAACGATGTGGCAGGAACTGTCAGTGAAAAGAGCATAGCATGTTTTTTCTGCCGGCAGTTGGTTGTATGGTGGAGCTTTTTCAGCACGTGTTACTTGTTCTTGCTCTTCTTCATTTATGAGACTAAAATTTTTACTTTCTGGCTAGTTTGTAATTATTTCTAAAATCTCAGGGCGATTTGGGTTTTTAATGCGGGTGCACTGAGTGATGAGGGCAATCCATTTGCTCCATGTGGCATTGGTGGCATGGTGGGTAGAGGGAACTTCTGCTTTGAACATCCATCCCAGCACTGGTAGTCGAGGTGCCAGCAGGAGTTGTGTTTCAGTGCTTACTACTTCTGAGGCGGCTTGAACTCTTTTATAGGCGGCTAAGATTTTCTTTTCTGTTGGAGTGTAGTTGGTTTTAGACTTTTGGTAGCTTTGGCTCTAGAATTTCAGTGGTCGGCTTTGAGTTTCCTCAGGCACTTTCTGCCAAAGGCTCTAGGACAGGCTATTGTTCTTTGCTGCTGAGAAGAGCACGTTTTTACATTTGGTCCGGTCTTGACTGGGTTAAGGGCTACTGCATGAGCGATTTCTTGCTTGATCTGGGCAAAAGCTTGTAGCTGTTTAGGGCTCCAGTGGAAATTGTTCTTTTTGTGGGTAACTAGGTAGAGAGGGCTCACAATCTGACTGTACTCAGGAATGTGCATCTTCTAGAAACTTATGGCGCTTAGGAAAGCTTGTGTTTCTTTTTTTTGGTTGGTGGACACATGGTTGTGATTTTGTTGATGACTTTAGTGGGAATTTGATGCTTTCTATCATCTATTTGATGCTTATCTATTTGATGCTACTTTACTCTTAGAAACTGGATTTCTTGAGCAGGTCCTTTAACTTTGCTCTTCTTGATAGCAAAGCCAGCCTTCAGGAGGATCTGGATGATCTTTCTTCTTTTCTTAAACACTTTCATTGCTGTGTTCTTCTACACAATGATGTTATCAATGTATTGTAGATGTTCTGAAGCTTTACTTTTTTCTAGTGCAGCCTGGATTAGTCTATGGCAGATGGTGGGGCTGTGTTTCCACCCCTGCGGCAATCGGTTCCAGGTGTACTGCACGCTCTTCTAGGTGAAAGCAAACTGAGGTCTGCATTCTGCAGCTAGAGGAATGGAGAAAAATGCATTAGCAATGTCAATAGTGGCATACCATTTTGCTGCCTCGGACTCCAGCTCGTACTGGAGTTCCAGCATGCCCGGCACGGCAGCACCCAATGGTGGAGTCACTTTGTTTAAGGCACGGTAGTCTACAGCTAATCTTCATTCTAAGAGACATTAGGACTTCAAGAAGCAACATGGCCACTGTCTGTTTTATCCCCACCCAAAGGACAACAACAACAACAACAACAAAATGCAGTTAATAATAATCAATACAAGTTTTTTCCACTCTCTCGTGTCCCACAGTGGTTGCCAATTTGAAGTATGTTCTGGTTTGGAGACAAATTTGGGGGAAAACCCCTGTATAGGATCCCTCTGGGAAGCAAACCCAAGTGGCTCTTCTCTCCGACTAGTCTGAAAAAAAACCCCCTTTTTGGAGAAAAGTGGGAAAAGCTATTTTACAAAACAAATAAAGTGCATACAAGTATAAAGAATGAATAATATGAAACAATAAAACCTCTCCTTCTGAAGTGAGATGGCAAATTGAGAAAGTCCTTGCCGTGGGTGGAGCTCGGCTCTCTCTCAGTCTCTCCTCAGTCCCAGTCCCTCCGGCGCTGCTGGAAAATGCCGAGGTCCAGGCCCCGGTGGGCCGCAGGTGCAGCCCCCAGTGCTCCCCTGGGTTTTTTCAGTCCAGAGCAGGTTTAAACAGTCCCAAGAAAAGGGGAAAAAAAAACAGTCCAGGGAACTTCTCTGCCCTAGCTAGCTGAAACTAACTAAAAGCAAAAAAATCTCAGTCCTGAAGTCTCTCCAAGCCTCCGCCGAACACCCAGTCCAGAGAGGAATGTGGAGGAGTCAGGCAGTTTTCTCAAAACAATCTCCATGCTTCTCCTTGCCCTTAGAGCTAGTCTTAAAGACACAGAACTCAATATACAGCAGAAACAGAACAGACGATTGGGAATACAAGCATCATAAAGTCACCCAAGGACACCTGTCATGGAAATTGCCATGGAAAGCCAGCTGATTGGAAATGCAATGGTGGACAAAGGTTTTAGTGGGGCCTGTCACATTAGGACAAAGGGTGGTGGTTTTAAACTAAAGGAAGGGAGGTTCAGATAATGAGGAAATTTTTGACGATAAGGTTGGTGATACAGCAGGACAGATTCCCATGGAGGTGGTCAATGCCGCATCCCTGGAAACATTCAAGTCCAGCTGGGACAGGGCTCTGAACAACCTGATCTGGTGAAAGATGTCCCTGCTCATGGCAGGGGGTGGGATGAGATGAGCACTGCAGAGCTCTTCCCATCCAAAGCATTCCAGGATTGCATGGGGAGAAGGGGCTGCTCACTGGACTCCATCCACTCCCTGGACTCCTCCTTGTCTCTGCTGGAGCCCACATCCAGCAGCCAAAGCCAGCCCCTTCTCTGGACTTTCCCTGCCCTGCCCCAGGGGCTGACAGAGCCAGGCTGGCAGAGGTGACCTTGAGGCTTTGCAGGGCTCAGGCACAGCGGCTGGGACAGAGTCAGGGCTGAGCTCACACTCTGTGGGCTGGGGCAGAGCCCATCCAGAAATGAGCCCTGGAGCAGCAGCTCTGCAGTGGTGGCCACCAGGCCGCCTTGCCAAGGGAGGCTTCTGGCCATGGCCTGGAAGCTGCTGCTGCTGCCAAGGTGCCTTTGGTGCCTCGGGCTCTCCCTGGCACAGCTCCCAGCACGGCACTCTGCACTTGTGCCCGAAGCCTTCACTGAGTTGGGGCTGGCCTGGGGCTTTTCCTGCAGCGGGACCTGCCCTGGCCCTGGCACAGGAAAGGCAGTTCCTGCTGGAGCAGGAGGCCCTGCCTGCAGTGGGCTCAAACAACACTAAAAAAGGCCTATTTACTTCAGAATTGGTTTCTAGAGGATGATATTCTAATAATTGTAAGAACTCCTATACTGTGGAAGAAATCAGTCTTTCTTTTATTTACTCTGTAGTGAGAATAAATATTTCTGTCCATTCCTGATCTGAATCAATCATAGTTGTATTTATATAAATATATCTGGTATTCCATTGTTAATCCTGTGGGATAAATTGCATTGCAGTTCAATTCCACCTGTCCAATCTTTTACACATAAACCTTTGACCAAATGTGGGGTTGGGATTGGATCCAGCCACTCCCAGTCTTCTCTCTTAGATGGATTTTAAAAATCTAGGCATCCTGGAGGGGTTTGAGGATCCATGGTGGCTTTTGGGTGTCATTTCTCCACCTTATAACCCAGCAGGAGTTTCTCCAAGGAAGAAATAAAGTTTTTGCCTGAAGCTCACACTCTGCCCATGACAGGAACCCCTGTGAGTGTCTGGGACATCCCGGCTCTTTGGCAGCCTGGGGAATCCTGGGATGTCACCGTGGAGCCCCCATGAGTGCCTGTGACAGATCGGTGCCTTTGCAGCCCAAGGTCCCCAGGGGTGTCACCATGGAATGGCTGTGACTGCCTCTGACCACAGGGCTCTTGACGTTTTACAGGCACCTTTACCTTTAGCTGGCACTCCAACAGGAGCTTTTATGAATGCCTCCTATTGCTGGCTTCCTTTCCTTATGCAATATCGTAATTGGAACTCCTTCCCCAAGGGAGCCTGGTCTAAGCTCGGGATCACCTTAAAAGAGCTGGTGGGGAGCTCCTTCCCGAGACTAGCCGTCCTTCCCCGGGCTGGAGTTCCTGGGATTCAGCACCAAATTGTTATAAATGAAGCTCTATATGTCTAATTTAATAAGCAACAAAGTTGAATTTAGCAGCAATGCAATTTTATTTAAGTAGCATTTTATAATCAAGCATATACAAAAATTTGGCAGTGATTAATTAAAGATAAGTAATGTTCAGATAAAGCATAAGCAAAAAGGTCGAGGATACAGAGGAGGGTTTCTCACCCCACCTCACCTACAAAAGAAAATAGTCCAACTTAAACTTATATACTGTATACTAATACATATTCATTAATATTTCTTGTGAATCTCCTATTTCCAATTCTGAAAATCTACGTCACTATACTGCATAATGCAACCTCCACTTGTTGTTAGGGGGTCTTCTTGGCTTTTTGGTGGTCTTCTTCAGATGAAGGCTCATCATCTTCCTCTCATCCTATGAATAACCTTTACCGGCTGCGCGTGCGCTCTAAGTTTTACGTTATACATAACTAAGCATTATGTGCCAAAAAGTAATTATTTCATGGTTCAAACCACCACCCAAACTCCCTACCTTGGAATAGTCCCAGCTTAGTCCATCTCAAGGCCAGTTCTATCTTAAGACATCCTGTATCCCATAACATCTGCAAAGGGCCCATCTCCCTAACTTGGAGTCCCAGCTTTGGCCAATCTAGCTTTGAAACTCTTGCTTATCTCAAACTGCTTCTTGTATCTTATTTTTCTCATGTAGCATCTGCCAAGGGGCCCATTTGCTTTGTAAAAGTAATCACATCTACTTTTTCCTTTACTGGTTTATAACAATTTTCTAAACTATATATATATTTTTAAAATATTGCTACAGATACATTTATCATGAAAAATTTTCATTTAGTACATCTTTATAGACTGATATCAGCAATGTCCAGTTGATATTGATATTCAGCACATTAAATGCAATCTAAATTGATATGAAAATCAAGACCCTTCATGGCTGATGATACATTAGACTTTGTCCCCACCCCCTTGTAACTATTTCCATCATGCAACATCTGGTACTCCTATGGATCAGGAATGGTGTGGCCATCAGGACCAGGGCAGTGATTCTTCCCCTGTGCTCGGCATTGGTTGGGCAGCACCTCGAGTGCTGTGTTCAGTTCTGGGCCCACAATTTAGGAAGGACATGGAGGGTCTGGAGTGTGTCCAGAGAAGGGCAACAAGGTTGGTGGGGGGTCTGGAACACAAGTCCTGTGAGGAGTAGCTGAGGGAGCTGTGATTGTTTATCCTGGACAAGAGGAGGCTCAAGGGAGACAAGTCAGTGTCAGGGCACAGGTTGGACTTGATGATGTCCAAGGTCTTTTCCAACCTTGCTGATTCTGTGATTCTCTGAAACCACCCTTGCAGCACTTGCAGGATGAGCCCTGGGCCTCCTCTCCAGAAGCTCCAGCAGCCCAGGTCCCTCAGCTTCTCCTCACAGCCCCAAAGCCCATCCTGTCAGTCCTGCAGAGCCTCTGCAGCTCCTCCTCCTTGCCCACAACAGGGAGCCCCACAGCCAGACACAGCAGCCCAGATGTGCCCCCCTGGCCTGTGGTGCCTCTGGCAAGGGAGCAGCACGAGGCACTGCAGGAGCCTGCAGACAATTCCTGAAGCACTTGGAGGATGATCCTGCTCCTCAATGGATGCTCCCATGGTGCCGGAAACTCAGGAACTGAAATGGGGAGTGGGGCCAGGGAGGAAAGGGCAACGAGGAATGGGCTGTTTGCAGGGGAGGGAACCAAAATTTGTACCCAGGAAGGGTAGAGAAAGCCAAGGTGAAGCAAAGGAAATGCTGAGGGCAGTTTGGGGGTAGCTGCCAGGCAGCCCTGGCTCTGAGCATCAACCTCTGCAGTGGCACAGGAAACTCACAGCTCATGGGAACAAACTTTCTGGCTGACTTCAGAGGCCACAACAAACCTGAGTGGTTTCCCTGCTGTCCCCCAGCCCTTCCTGGCCCCAGGGGCTGATGATGGCATTTGTACTCCCTCAGGTTCATCTCCCCACACCAACACCATGGGGGTGCTCACGCCTGCTCTGGGCAGTGCAAACAGGGGCTCCTGAGCCAGTACTGCCGTGTCTGTGCCTGCAAGGATGCGGCACCTGTGTGAGCTGGGGGAGAGGCCAGGGCTGCAGAGGGGGGGATGTTGTTGGCAGGTGCATGAGGATGCTCTGGGACGCTGCCCTGGGGTGTCCAGCACAGTGGGGATGGATCAGCCCCTGCTCTGCTGCTCCTTCCCGTCTCCCCCAGGGACCTTGCAGAGCCCCAGCCATGCTGTTTGCCCCCAACCTGCCCACGGCCACCCTGGGGCTGCTCACGGGGATTTTCTCTGCTGAGCATTGGCCTGGGCGTGATCTGGAGAGAGCCTGGGCAAGGAGCATCGAGCCCTGTCTTGAAATACAAGATGTAACCCAAAAAATGTATTCCATTGCCATCTGTTAAAACCAGGTTGGCAGGTTGTTTATCTCTTCCATGACCCGTTCATTCCTCATATCTCTGAGGGGGATCTTTTCTTAATGGCCCAGCTGTTAAAACCAAATGGGACACTGTTCTTGATCTCTTCCATGACTCATCCTCCCTCCAGGGAGATATCTTCTGTTAATGGGCCATTGAGCCTCACTGCATGACTGATAAAATTTCATCATCCCATTGTGAGATGGTCCACCCAGAGGGAGGAGCCAAGCATTCCCACCTGGATATAAGCTGAGATTTAAAGCACCAGAAGCAGCCTGGTTTCCACTGGATTCCCAGAGGAAGACCAGACCCATCGACACCACCACTGGACCTTCAGAGGAAAACTACACCCTTCTACAAGATCATTGCTTCAACAAAATCACATCTGTCACCCCAGGAGGTCTGCAGCCACGATTTGATTGGACTGCAAGCAACACCCTGACTAACTGGGTGTCGGGTTGGATTCTGACTCTTTTTTTTTGGGGGTTTTTTGGTGGTGTTTTTTTTTACTACTGCATTTTTAGTTTAATTTTCGTACTGAAGAACTGATATTCCTATTGCCATATCTTTGCTTTAAAGCCCATTAATTTCAAAATTATAATTCAACGAGAACGGGGTTGTATTTTCCATTTCACGGGAGGCTCCTCCCTTCCATAGCAGACCCCTGTCTTACCAGCCCAAGACAGGGGGAGCTCGGCTCAGATATCCTGAGTGGTCCCTGGGTTGGGATTTTTTGGTTGGGGATGTTTGGAGTAGTAAGAACTCCAAAGCTGGGTGGAAAATGGCCCCTGGGGGGACATTGGGGGGTCCCAGTGATGGGTGCTGGCAGAGGCATCCTGGAGGAGCAGAGCCCTGTGTCCCCCAGGAGCCCAGAGAGAGGGAAGAGCTGCAATTTGCAGGATCCTCAACAGCTTGGAGAGGGGCAGGGGTGAGTCCTTGGAGCCCCTGCACCCCAAAGCAGAGGATAAGGGGAGAAGGGACCCAGGGTCCCCAAAACCCCCAGCATCCCTAAATGGAAAATGTAAAAGGGGGGAGTTTTCAGATTCCTGGGATTCTCAGCAGCCTGGGAGGGCAGGGAGACCCAAGAGAGAGAAGTCCACAAAGGAATTTTCATGGCTGCTCTTGGTGTTTGATAGGCTATGAGGGACTCCAGATGTCTGGTGACTTGTAGACATGAACACAGGGACATTCAAACTCAACATACTCATCCCTTGTTTTTGCCCAAACCAGGATTTCCCAAACCTTGGCTGGATGGAGGAGGAGGCTGTGAGGAAGAGGAAGATGCCCCGGGACAGCCAGGCAGGTGAGGAGGAAGCCCCTTTCCCCCTCTCTCCTGCTCCATCTCCCAGCCCAGCACGGCCCCCAGCTCCAGGACATCCCCGCTGCCGATGCCGTCCTGCCGGGGATGTGTTGGGAGAATCTCCTTCCCCTTCCCTGTGGCACGGAGGCAAATCCCATCCTGTCCTTGTACTTCCTCCCCCAGACAAGGAGCTGAGGATGGAGACCAGGGAGGACAAATCCCCACATCAGAACCTCGTGGAAGAGGCCATTTTGAACAGCTCCATGGCACAGGAATCACATTGGGAGAAAAAGTGCCGGAGACCCTGCTGGAGGAAGGACTCCAAACCCATCCCAGGTTGGTCTGAGGAGGAAAGACCCATCCTGTGCCAGGAAAGTGGACAGAGCTTCAGCCAGAGCCACACCACTGTCCAGCACCAGATCATCCACACTGGGGACAGACCCTACGAGTGTCCCAAGTGTCAGAAGAGGTTTCAGACCAGCTCCGATCTCAAGCACCAGCACATTCACACGGAGGAGAGGCCCTTCCACTGCCCCAACTGCAGGAAGGACTTCAAGCACAACTCCAACCTCATCACCCACCGGCGCATCCACACTGGGGAGAGGCCCTATGAGTGTGGGCAATGTGGGATGAGCTTCAGACAGAGCTCCCACTTGATCCGCCACCAGAGGATCCACACCAGGGAACGGCCCTACGAGTGTGAGCAGTGTGGGAAGAGCTTCAGCCAGCACTCCAATTTGGTCCGCCACCAGAACATCCATGCTGAGGAAAGGCCATACAGGTGTGGGGAATGTGGGAAGGGCTTCAACCAGAGGTCCCAACTGATCATCCACCAAATGATTCACAGTGGGGAGAGGCCCTATGAGTGTCCTGAGTGCAGGAAGAGGTTTCAGACCAGTTCAGATCTCCTCAAGCACCAGAGGATTTACACAGAGGAGAGGCCCTTCCGCTGCCCCGACTGCAGGAAGGGCTTCAAGTACAA
>JAIXNV010001176.1:0-14017 GCA_020917445.1 Riparia riparia
GAGAAAGAGAAAGAGAAAGAGAAAGAGAAAGAGAAAGAGAAAGAGAAGTTATATGCTTTGTACCAGGCTTTAGAACTCCTAAAAGACAAAGTGGAGACTCTTTATATAGATTCAAAATATGCCTTTGGGATTGTACATACCTTTAGGAAGATTTGGAAAGAAAGGTTGGATCAACACCATAGGGAAAAGGTTGATTCATTAAGAACTGTTACTCAAAATGCTTGAAGCACTAGAGACCAAAAGAGATAGCTGCAATATATGCAAAAGGCCATTAGAGGGGAATGAGCTATTTAGCAAGGGGAAATAACACAGCTGATTGGGCTGTGAAAAAAAACAGCTTTAAAAAAAAAAAAAAAAAAACACCAAAAAAACCCCACCACCACAACAACAATTCAGGTAAATACAACAGAGGTTTGGGAAGAGCTGCCAAAAGCTTATAGCTCTCAGGGGAGGAACCTATTAAAAATTAGAGGCTAAGAAAGAACAGGGGGAAATGGGTACTCTTAGACGGAAGAGAAATTTTGCCCAAGGCCTGTGCATGAAGGATTTTAAAGCAATTACATCAATGCACTCATTGGGGCACAAGGGCCTTGTGTGATCATTTTTTTTAAAGTATTATGGCTGTATTAGGAGTTTTTAAATAGCCAAACAAATAATACAAGGGTGTCTTACCTGTGAGAAAGTTAACAAGAAAGTAATGAGACAAACCCTGACAGAAAATAGCATACCGACCTTTTGAGAGGGTGCAAGTGGATTATACTGAGCTTCCGAAAGTTGGTAGATGGAAGTATCTTTTAGTGCTAGTAGTCCAACTAACACTCACTGGGTAAAAGCTTGCCCAGCTGCAAGGGCCACTGCCAAATTTGTAATTAAAATATTATTGGAACAAATTACTTCCCAATCTGGAGTTATTTGGGCCTTTGATTTTGATCAGGACCCCCATTTTACCTCTAGTGTTATTAAGGGTGTAGCACAAGCCATGGATATTTCCTGGGAATATTATACTCCTTGGCACCCTCAGAGCTCTGGGAGGGTGGAAAGGATGAACCAAACTCTACAACAACAATTAACCAAATGAATGATTGAGGCTAAGATGTCATGGGTAAAATGTTTACCTCTAGCCTTGCTTAACATAAGAACACTTCCCAATGCAGATACGGGGCTTTAAACATATGAAATGCTTTATGGAATGCCATATTCCCAGGAAATACCCCAAACATCAATAATGATTGAAGATATATCTATTCAAAATTATATCCAATTGGACAGCATGTGACCAAGTTAAAGGAAAAAGGAATGCTACCCCAAATGGGACCACTGGGGTTTAAAATTCATAAGATACAACCAAGAGACTGAGTATTTATTAAAAGCTGGAAAGAAGAGACTTTAACCCCAAAATGGGAAGGTCTATATTTAACTCTCTTAACAACAGGCACATCGGTGAGAACAGCAAAGAAAGGGTGGACTCACACATCAAGAGTCAAAGAACCAGTGGAACCACCAATGACGGCAGTGGAAAATCACCTCACAGCCCAGGGATCTACAAATAACCTTGGAAAAGAAGGGCAAGTGAATGTCGAGGAGACATCCTAAAAAGAACCACCTAAGACCAAGAGAAGTAGAATGTACCAGCCTGAATTGTGACTGTAACCCTTGGGGCTGTTTTAGGTACATAGAATATTGAGAGTTGTGGTATGCCCACTTATCGGGAGCCAGGATTCCGAGAGGCCTTTGTTTCAGCTGTGAAAGTTAGATCCAGAAGGAAACAGATCTAGCACTGAAAATATTAGTGACAACAGGCTGAGTACACCAGGATAATAAAAAAATAGTGGAAGCTATGGGTGAACAAGGCTAAACACAATTTGTGGGCAAAAACAGATCTTAAAAGGGTGGAGTGTGACCTTGACAACCTACCAGGTAAAGACAAAGAATTAAGAGAGAGTAAAGAGTCAGTGGGTGAAAAAAACCCAAAGAGCAACATCAGTGGGCAAGACAAGATTAACCCCTACCCTTGCCATGAAAAAGATGCAGACCCCAGATGTTGGTGGCAACCCAATAGGTTTGTGGAATGGAAGGGTACGTTATACTGGACCCCCACTCATAATTACTACCTTGAGTCTAAATCTGGCCTGGGCAGGGTCATGCACCCAGTGTTATCAAACCATCCGATATGGATGAGGCTTTACATCCGCCACGGTAGGAAACACTCATGTGAATGCAAAATACTATGCCCAGGAGAAGTTGCAAAAACATACTGAGAATGGACAAGAATTTTAGACAGGCCAAAACAAAGAAAAAGGAAGAAAATTAGCAGCTATGTATGTGCGAGGGGAAAGGAATATATATGTTTCACCAAATCAAGAATGTAAGGACATACTAATAACAGGGGAGTACAGGATCAGTATAAAGAAGGTTAAGTTCAAAAGTCAATAAAAATGATAAAGAAAACAACACAGCCTGAAAACCCGGATTCTGATTTCTGTGAGAACCTAAAAAAGAAGGTGTCCGAATTAAATTTTCCCACCTTGAGCCAAAATTTATTTTTAGACTTGATGCAGCAAGTAGCAGCTGAATTAAATGTTTTTAATCGCAAGATTTATAAAAGATCCCATATGACAAAAGAGCAGCCATAGAGGTGTGCAGGGCTAGAGGTTAAGCAAATTTTAAAATGGAATTGAAGTAAAATTACCAAACCAGAAGACAGTCCTAAAGAATGGGTACTAACAGATTCAGTGGTAAGGAACAAGTGTTTGTTCCCCCCCCAAAAAAGGAATACTTGTAAAACCAAAGTAGGAGAGACTCCCTGTAAGAAGGTATATACCACAAACTCTACAGCTAATTGGCAGTGGCTGGAGGCACCTAATAAATACTGGAGTCCGTTTAATAACAATTGTACAGTAAAGGAATCAGGGTTATATTACTGCAATAGGAGCATAGGAAATCCTGTCCAGAAGGTAGAAAATCTAAAGACATTTTGGGAAAAGCTCCCAAGGACCACAATAGACTGGGACGCTCCTGAAGGTGTATTTTGGATTTGTGGAGATGGGCCTCTAGTAAGTTACCTAAGGACTGGAGAGGCAGTTACACAATTGGGATAATACAACCAGGGTTTTTTGTTACCAAAACCACAAGACAGGATATTGGGAAAACCCCTATAAGAGCAAATACACCGAAAATGGAAACGAGATCTAACAGGAGGGACTCAAACTTGGAGAGATGAAGAATGGCCACCAGAAAAAAATATTGAATAATACAGACCCACTACCTGGGCTCAGGATGGAAGCTTGCGATACCAAACCCCTATATATATATGTTGAACTGTAATATTAAATTGCAAACAGTTGTAAAAAAAAAAAAAAAAATAAATACCACTAATAAAACAGCAAGAGCCCTAGAGCTACTAGCAAAGCAATTATCCCAAACCAGGGTGGCGGTGTATCAGAACGGGCTGGCTGTTAGCCCTGAGTTTTAGCCTTCTGTGAATGTTGACATTTCTGTAGTGGAGCCTTCTCATGCTTGTAACATAAACAAAGTGGTTGTTTTCACATTCCTCTCTGATGAGGGACAGTTGATGGACTTCTAGCCTGGCCAGTGGAGTGGAGAGGTGGCAACCTTATTGTCCAATCCCTGGTCATTGTCCAGAATCTATAGAAGCAAGGTCATCTTGACTTACTAAAGAAAATGTGAGTACTGATCTAGTAGCCATACCCAACTGTGATGGACAAAACCTCTCTAACAGTTGAAAGTTAGAAAGTGTATGCTTATTACAACACCGGGCAGAGTGCGGGATAGCTCCCAAATTCACACCCCAGTTTACAGGTGATCACAGAGTCCTTTTATTTACAAAAGTATTAAATACCCAAAACACAAATGCATATTCATAACTCTTGTACATCCCATTCCCCGCTTTGTATGGTAATTAGCTCCAAAGCTATTAAGCATGCATAGTTTGTTCTTTGAAATGTGTCGGTGGTCCTTTTCTTGGGGAGGGATCCCCAAAATTGTGGAAGTAAAGAAGTCTTCCTCATTCTGACCTTTCTACCTTTTCAATACAAATGTGATAAATGAACCCTTGGTAGGACTCCTATTTCCTGTCTTCATCACTGTTCAATGGGTTTCTGGGCAGAGGAGGCCTACAAGTCTTATGTACCTTGTGAAAAACACTAATCACTTGTTTTTAAAATTTTGAAAGTTTAATAGTGAATAAGATGGTTATAAAAATTGAATTAGAGTAATAAATTGAACTATTAGGGTTAGGACAATATGAGACAATAAAAACAAAATTACAGACATCTGGGTGCCGCCCCAAGCAAAAAAGCCCTGAAGAAGGATCCCCGTTAACAAAGGACTATCCCTTAAAAGCAATAGCCTGTTGAATATTCATACATTTCATACATGATGCATCAATTCCATTCAAACAAAGAATTGTTTCTGGTTAGTATCACTTTTTTCCTTTAATCTCTATGGCATCTTCAGGGCTGAACAAGGCAGGAGAAGTTGGTCTCTTCTGATAAGGAAGTAGTAAATTCTTTTTTTCTCGGAAAGATTTACGTTTTCCTGTGGTTGGCATATAAAAACTACATTTTATCTACAAAACTACATTTACCATACTATCAAAATACTAATACAACATTAACAATCAATACAACATAATACATATAGTAAATATCTTGCATAGAGCCACATAATATGCACTTTTCACAATCCTACCTCTTTCTTTTTATACTTAATTTGGCTTGAGCAATATTCATTGTTTTCTAGCCTTCAGTATTCACTCATTTCCTTCACAAATCAATCTCACTTCTTTGAAGGGGTCTTCTATATGATTTTGTTTCTTTAACACCATAATCCTTTGTGGTGGTGGTGTTGTAGGCAGCTTTTGGTCAATGTCCACTAATTGCATGCCTTGTACCACACTGGTGATGAGCTAAATGAAACAGGGAATCAGACAAGGAAGAAATATTAGACCAGCTGTAGCGCATAAAAGAAAGAAGCCTAACTTTTTCCACTATTCTACTCCCAACACATTATCCCACCAGCTAGTATTTAGCATTGATTCCCACTTTTGAACTGGGACGTGGGCGATTTTTCTGATATCATTGACTATGTCCAGGACGGCATCTCCATTGTCATCTATTTTTAAACAACAATCTGATGCATTGAACTTTCCACAAACATCCCCTTCTTCAGCTAATAGTTAGTCTAAAGCCAATCTATTCTGATACACAGCTGCTCTTGTTTGGGTTTGTTGCCTTGATATTAATTCCATTGCCTGACCAGTTTTGTTTGTTATTATCTCTACAGCGGCTTGAAGTCTTATAATACGATTTAGCATATAAATTGGGGTTCGATATCCCCAACTCACATCTTGAGCCCAGGTGGCTGGCCCGTATGTTTCTAATATGCATTCAGGGGGCCATTCCTCATCTCCCCATTTTTGGAATCCTCCAGTCAATTCTCTTTTGTTTCCCTTTAGATCCTCATAAACTGGTATCCCTAATTGATCTCCATCAGGTCCTGGTAAAAGAAAAAATCTGGGCTGTATAATTCCCAGAGTGCAGCTCCCTTTCCACTGAGAGGGGAGTTTTGGGTATGCTCTTTTTCCACATATCCAAAATAAGCTGTCTGGAGCTTTCCAATAGTTAATTTTTTATTTTTTTTTTTTTTTATCTATATTCTCCCAAAATTTGGAAATTTCCAGGATGCTATAGTAAGGATTTTTACCTGTATCATTACATTGAGAAAGTTTTGTTTTGTTATCATACTTACAATTCACTTTTTTTTGCTTTTTCTTGGGTCCAATACACGGTTGGTTCTTCTGGTTCCATTACTAACCCTATATCTTTTACAGGATGTTTTTCCTACTTCATGAAGGAAGTTTTTCCCAGTGCACCAGAGACATTCTTCCCCGATCACTGTTGAGCTTAAAATCCACCTTTCTGGTCTGTTTTCTCCACTTGTACTTGCTTGGTTCCATTTTAGAAGCTCAAGTGGGCCTAAGCTGATGCCTTTCCATGGCCATTCTTCTGACATCAAGGCCCCTCCACAGACCCAACAATTGGTTATGTTAAGTTCCTTACTTATTCTTTCCCCTAATTCTACAAACTGATTTTTACCCATCCTTGAGATATCTATTTCTTTTTCTAATTGCTGTTCAAGTTTGGTATACAAATTGTTGATTGAAATTGGCACAGGTTTAGGTGGTTGTACTGACTTAGCCTTTTTGCTTATCAACTGCTCTTTTACTAAGTCTTGTGCTTATTGCCCAGTAATGTAGGTAAAACAAATCCATCTCTCCTCTTTTGGGCACTGACTTCCCATCCTGCTACCACTTGTTCCTAAGTTCTCTGCAATCCAGTACTTTTTCCCTTTATGTATGCAATTGCCTAATTTGGATGGGTTATAACAGTGGCTGTTGACATGAGTGTGAGAAATGAAAAATGAACCTTGGTGTCTTTCCATGTACAGCTTTTGGTAACACCTATAGCATGGCCTTGTCAATATCCCAAAAGGGATAAGACAAAAATTGAGTGACAGAAGAAGGAGTAACAGAGGTCCAGTATGGCTTATACTCCCACCTCCCATGCCTATGGGGTTGCAACCCACAGCAGGTGTATTTGATCTTCTTGGTGGTGAATACAGAGGCCAATCTGGTCTTGCCCTCTATTTCCTTGTCACTTCCTCTTAGCTAATTTCCAGACAAATCGTTTTTGACACTCCTTAACTGTCGTTTCCCACTGTTCTTCCGGTATCTCCCATTCAACAGGCACTAGTAATTCCCATCCACAAAACAAAGTTATTATTTCAGTTTCTTTGAATTCTACTTGGATAGGAGATCGATTTGGCCCTTGACACTTCCTGCAACGAGAGCGTCACTTGTGTGAACTACAATACCAATTTTTTTCTACAATTTAAACATTTACATTTAACCTAGCTAGCATGTCTGGTATTTGGGTGGATCAAACAGGGTATTTGGTCTGGCACTGATGGAAGTTGCAACTCCTCTTCCTCCTTGTATAAATCACAGGCTAAGGCGTGAATACAAGAGTTCTCTGTCCGAAACAGTCCTGATCCTCCTGTTTGGTGTGGAAGTATTCCTCCCCAAGGAGGGTATCGGAGGCATCTCAAAGCTTGTCCAGGCGGTACTTGAAACCACTGATATAAGCTTGGCCTTATCTCCCAATTAGGTGTGATCCTGGGTATGTTTCTTGGATCATTTGGGTCTTCCCAGTTCATTACCACCCAGTCCCCATTTAAGAGTCAATTTTGTATCACTCAGTTTAGCTGTAATTGTCCACTTCTTAGGTTCTTCCACAGGTCCTTTGATTCTGCTGGCATGGATCCACCCTCGTTCCTTGGTCCGGATTTCAGCCTCGCTCGTCAGCAATACCTGAAAAGGACCTTCCCATTGAGGAGTTAAAGATTGTTCTTTCCAGGTTTTTACTAGCACCCGTTCCCTGTTGGAGTCTAGGGCATTCCTTTGACTGCCCTGAAGGGTCAGAGACCTGGACAGGGGGGTCTGGGACCCTGGCCCAGAGCCCAGAGGGACATTGGCTTTGATCTCAGTCTATGGAAAAGGCTTCCTGCTCTGCGGGAAGGATTGCAAGCCACAAGAATGTGGAAGATAGTAGTTTAGCTTATCACAGGGTGGGAAAACAGTAGGTTTGGGTTTTTAGTATGGAAGTGAATGGGAGCAAGATGGAGGATTTGGGGTGTTGTCTCCTGCTTCTTCTTTTTTCTTCCCTCACTCCATTTTCTGCAGTGACGGTGGCACAAAGTAGTTTCAAGAGGTTGGGTCAAAGTAGGGATGACCTTTTTAGTGTAAGTGAAAGGTATTGGCAAATAATGATAAATAAAGAACACATAACAATTAGTATAAAAGATGGCAACAGCCCAGTCTCGGGGGGAGTCAACAGATGCCCGAGCAGCTGCACAGACCTTTATTGGGCACTGAGAAAATTGTAAGATAAGAAACAATAAACAAAGTGTGCAACCTTGAAAAATCAGAACCTGAAGACTCCGTCTCTTTTTTACATCTGGCACAGAGCTTTTTGCAGAAGGCAAAAAGACTCTAAAACCACCTGAATCTCGGAACAAAAAGCCAAGAACTGGCATCCCTGGGTGGGCCCCCGGAAAGGGGCACCAAAAGAGTCACAGTGAACCTTGTGCAGTGAACATTGCAAACCCTCAGGAGATAAAAAGCCAGATGGTCAGCTCCGGAGAAGATAAGAAGAACATTTCTGGCCAGAGCAGCTAATCTCAAATTAGTCCCAGACTGACAGATCTGCAAGGGCCCTGGAATCCGTCACCCTGAAACCTGCTGGTCAGCGATCAGGACACCTCTGAGGCGAATTCAACAACAGCTGCACCCAAGCCTTTGTGCTTTGGTAAGAACAGTTGGATCTAGAGCATGGGGGGGACCACTTCACAGGAACAAATCTTTATTTTAGCTGCCCTAAGGGGGGTGGTTTCAACACACGGTGTGGCTCTCAAGGAAAAAGAGCATTGGGTGTTGATGCTCTGGGTCCTTTGTAATTACCCTCATTATGAGACCCGTGTCCTATTTGAGCCAGGGTTTTGGCAGGAAGCAAATAGGGAGTTGTATGATAGAGCCACAAAGAAGGACAAGATAGCTGCTAAGCTCTTGTCTGCAGGTAGAAGTATGTTAGAAGCTATATCGGAGGATACCGATGGAAGTCCCAAAGTTGGGCAGCTGCCAAGCGGCGGGGGGGAGGACAGTAGCACTTTATCTGTCGGCCAGTCAGAGGGAGGAGACAGACAGCTACTTTCCCCAGACTTAATACCTCCTCCGGGAGATGGAGGAGAGGGGAGCTCTCAGCTCTCTCAGGGTTCGCCACAAAAAAAACATCAAAAGCCCCAAAAGCCGATCAAATGCCAGTCCCAGGAAAGAAGAAACTTTTAATCCATCCCAGTGACCAGGAGGAGGTGGACATGCTTTATTTTGCATCAGCTCCTGAGGGCACATCACACTTCTCCCAAGAGAGAGGGAAGACAGGTCCAACACAGAGTCCACCTCGGAGTCCCTTCACCCCCCCACAGTCACCACGCAGCAGCACCCCGCCGCTCCTTTCCCTTCCCGTGCAGGAACAGGGTGCACGCGGGGAGGAGGGGGCGGGGGGAGCACCGGGAGAACAACAGGTCCCGATTGAGTCGGTAGCGGAGGGCGGAACTGTGGTGTGTGTGCACGGGGGTGATCCTAACCTATCTCACCAGGGCGTTGAACGCTGCGAAGTGCAGTCGGGAAGCGTGTCGGGTCGGGAGGGGGGGAACGCAGGGGAGAACAGTTCATGGACAAATGGAGCGAACTCGCGAGCAGCGGAAATGAGCCATTGGGGGAGGCGGGATCCGTGTCGGCAGTTTGGCGCACGCCAATGACGCAAGCTACGGGAAGCAACACAGTTTAAAATACATCGGCGTCGCGGGGCACAAGGGGGAGACTGAAACGGGAAACACCAAGCAGAGTACTACAAACACCAGAAACACCAGTGGTGGGTCCAGGCGCAGGCGCGGCAGGGGCGGGACGAGGTCCGAAATGCGATCCTGCTCTGGGCGGGGCAAATTCTGATGATGAGGGAGAAGGGGCGGACCCTGGGGGTGAGCAGGGAGGGGACACTTCGCCAGAGGCCGCCAGGCCAGGACAGGCAGGGATGGCTCAGGTGGAGGTGGAACAGGCAGGGATGAGGCGTGGCCAAAGCGGAGAGTCTCTCCAGGGTGCCACCCCTACACGGCAAACTTCACGGAGCTCGACTCCACCCACCAGCGGCTCACTGGTCGCGGAACCACCTACACGCGGTGATTCAAACACAGCTGCTGTGTTTCTGCAGATGGGCGCACGTCCAAAATTCTCTCAGGTTTTACAAATGTACCCAGAAATTGAAAGCCTTTTGAGAACTCGACATACTCCGTCAAAGGCAGGGAAAGAAATATCAGATCCATACAGTACCGTGAGCCAGCAGATGCCAGCTGTCGACATGTCATCGTCACCTAGGGACAGGACTGTGTAACCACAACAATCACAACGAGCGTCAGGCACACCAAGTGGAGCACCCTTCAGCAGTGAGACAACTACGTTGCACCACTTTTTTCCAGTTTCATACAAAAAAATCAACTTCTTCAGAACAGCAATTCAAACAAAAGCTGAGAGTGCCTTTGTTGATGGTGAGGGAAAATGAAGCTGCACAAGAACAAGACATGTCAATCACTGATGACAACATCATCTGCATCACTGCTTCAGAGGGCATTCCTATCCAGACAGCAAAAGCATTTGATTTTTCATGTCAAGCATCATCATTTTTGTTATCTTAGGACTTCATGAAGCAGTTTTTCCCGCAATTCAGTGAAGCAGCTTCAGAATTCCAACAAGAAACAATGTCTTCTTTTCTCGACTTTTTCCTCAGAGGAAAGGTGTTGCAGAGAAATTGTGTGGTGCCCAGCACTCCCTAGTTTCTGTTCCTCAAGAAAAGGAGAAGGAAACACAACAGGATGAGGTGCAGCCTCAAAAACAGGTAGATCCTGGAAAGGATGAAGCAGCAGTGAAGCTGGA
Organism: Riparia riparia; assembly: GCA_020917445.1. Lineage (NCBI taxonomy): Eukaryota > Metazoa > Chordata > Aves > Passeriformes > Hirundinidae > Riparia > Riparia riparia. The sequence continues at coordinate 10,565 of JAIXNV010001176.1, forward strand.
AACACAGCAATCAATTCCAGTGTCAGACAAGACACAGATTCCTGGTGCATGGGAATTTTGTGCAACAGATTGGACTGAAATAAGAAAGCATGCATTGAAAGGGAAGACGCTTCCAATGGGTTCAAGAAGTGTGGCAATGCCGGTGACTCATGATGCACAGGATGCAAACCCAAGATGGGAGCGATTGGATCATGAAGTCGTCAACGATCTGATGAAGGCCATTTGTGATAATGGATTGGGGTCTCCATAGTTCAAAGAACTTTTAAAAGGGACATTTAATATATATGCTTTAACACCATTTGACCTCAGATCCCTTGCTTCAATGATCCTCACTGACTCGCAGTTCATCATCTGGGAAGCAAAATGGAGAAGAGCTCTTAATGAGCTCAGGGACAAATATCAGGGAGGAGAGAATGCAGGCCTCACCATTGCACAATTGGCCGGTGATCCAACACTTGACAATCCAGCTCGTCAAGCCAGACTTCTTCCTTGAGAAGTGTTGACAGACATCAAGAATGCAGCCAGAAAGGCAATGGTGCAAATTCCACCGACAGAAGTTACAGAGAGTAGTTATAGAGACATAAAGCAAGGTCCTTCAGAATCTTTCACCTCATTCATCGATCGTCTCACGCAAGCAGTGAACAGGCAAGTCAGTGGTGAGGGGGTGAAACCACATTTGATTCGGTATCTTGCATTTGCAAATGCCAATCCAGAATGCAAACATATCAGCAGTGCGATGCCTGGCCAACTCTCTATGGCAGAAATGACAGAGGCATACAGCAAGGTGGGGACACCGCAGCATGTTGCAACTGTTTTGGGAGATCAGGCGGAAAAGGCTGTCAAAGATGCATTCGCGAATTTTCAACAAAGACAATGCTACAAGTGTGGCAAACAAGGGCACCTCAAAAAGGACTGTCCAGAACTTACAGAGATCGCAAGCTCACCGGATGTTTGTCCAAGGTGAAGTATTCATGCTTGCTGTGCATGAGAACATTGTTGTAACACAGAAAACGTAAGTATGCTGTTTCTCACCTCAGGGCACGTTCATCTCTCCTAGGATTTTTAGTAGAAGGTAATGCACACGCAGATAAATTGACCATGCCAATTTCAAGGACTTTACCGAACATTTTTGAACAGGCAAAATTGAGTCATTCATTCCTCCATCAGAATGCTCAAGCACTAATAAAAACTTTTCACATTTCCAAAAGTCAGGCAAAGGAAATCATTAGTGCTTGCCCAGATTGTCAGCTTGTACAGCCTCCTGCTTCCATGGGAGCAGTCAATCCAAGAGGATTGCACAGTTTGCAGTTATGGCAAACTGATGTCACAAAATATCCATCCTTTGCGAAACTCAAAAATGTTCATGTTTCAGTTGACACATTCTCAGGTGCAGTCTTTGCATCATTGCACACAGGTGAGACAGCACAACATGCTTGTCGACATTTCTTGCAGGCATTTGCATCATTGGGCATGCCACAAGAAATCAAAACAGATAACAGACCAACATATATAGGGAAAGTGCTTGACAAATTCCTGAAGAGGTGGGGTGTCCATCATACCTTTGGTATCCCACACCCTCCAACAGGACAAGCAATCATTGAAAGGACACATCAAACACTGAAATCCCTTTTGGACAGACAAAAAAGAGGAGAAGCAGACGCAACACCGTACATGCTCTTGAATAAAGCCTTGTATGTGTTGAATTTTCTAAATGGTTCTTTTGCAGACCCAACTCCACCAATTGTCAGACGTTTCTCAAACAGCACAAGAGCAAAACTGAAGGAAAGGTCGTTGGTTTTAGTCAGAAACCCAGAAACAGGACAGATTGAAGGGCCATTCAAGTTAATAACTTGGGGCAAGGGATACGCTTGTGTCTCCACAGCGGTCCGACCGAAGTGGTTGGCGGCAAGGCACGTGAAACTGTACCGAGTCGAGACGCAAGCAGAGGCAGACCCCAAGAGCAGAAGAAGGGAAGTGAGCATGCAGACGAGAGCCAGTGTCAAGACAGCAGACATCCCTTCGTTCTATGTTCAAATGAGACTCTGGGACTTGGGTTTTCTTTGGAATTTGAGTGGTGTTGCATTTTTAGGGATTCCCATGGAAAAGAGGGCATTGAAAATGAAAGAACTATCCTTGTGCCTCATTCTCTTCTTGGTTGCCTTGAGCAATGTGGCAGTTTTGCCCATGGCTCAACCAAAAGAGAATGTTTGGGAAACTCTAGCCAATGCATCAGGTTTGGATACCATCTGTTTGACACACTCAAAACCAGGGAAACCTTTCTCAACATGTTTAGTGGGATTGCCAGTGAGCGAATGGCCGATTCCAGAAAACATCCCTCCAGAAATTTCAAAGTCCATTGTAAATCCAGTGGACCAATGGGATGTTTGGGTGAAATTCCTTCCTGTGGCTCCTTTTGAACCCCAGGAACTGGAAATTCTTGGATTGGTCCAAATGCAATTCTGTGTGTGTTGGAATCCAGGGCATTCCTTTGGTCGCCCTGGAGGGTCAGAGACCTGGGCAGGGGGGTCTGGGACCACGGCCCAGAGCTCAGAGAGACACTGGATTTGATTTCAGTCCACGGGAGAGGCTTCTTGCACTGCAGGAAGCATTGCAGGCCACAAGAGTGTGAAAGATTGTAGTTTAGTATATCACAGGATGGGAAAAACAGTGGGTTTGAATTTTTGGCATTGAAGTGAATGGGGACAAGATGGAGAATTTGGGGCGTTGCCTCCTTCTGCTTGTTTCTTCTTCCCTCACTTCATTTCTGCAGTGACGTTGGCACAAAGTAGTTAGTGAGGATTGGATCAAAGTAAAGATGACCTTTTTAGTAATAGTGATAGACATTGGTAATAAATAGTAAATATCGATTACGTAGCAATTAGTATAAAAGATAATGACAGCCCTGGGACGGGGGGAGTCACCAGATGTCCGAGCCGCGGCAAACATCTTGCAGGACACTGAGAAAATTGTAAGATAAGAACTAATAAACACGAAGCATGCAACCTTGAAGACTCCGTCTTTTCCTGCGTTTGGCTCAGAGCTTTGCAGAGGGCAAAAAGACTTTAAAACCACCTGAATGCAGGGAATTTAAGCTCCAGCAAGCAGCTCCCCAACAACTGCCATCTCAGGGTGCAGAGCAACAACTGGCGACCCAGATGGGACAGCAACATCTGGCGTCCCTGGTGGGGCAGAAACCACTGCCACCTCTGAGAGGGCAGAAACACATGGCGTCTCTGGTCAGGCAGCCACAGACGTCTCTGGATGCGCAACATCTAGCATTCCTGAACGAGAAAAACAAAACCTCTGCAGCAACATCAAAAGCTCTCGGAAGATCAAAACCAAACAGACACCATCGGAAAAGAAACACCATCTGGCCAGAAGAAGAAGGAAGAAGAAGGAAGAAGGAAGAAGGAAGAAGGAAGAAGGAAGAAGGAAGAAGGAAGAAGGAAGAAG
>JAIXNV010001177.1:1185-14010 GCA_020917445.1 Riparia riparia
CTCTGTTATTACAATTCATCCTTTTGGGTCATTGACAACCTAGCAAGTGGTGAAGAATAGGTGGGGATTACTTTTCCAGTTTTTGAAAAATCCCAAAGGAGATGTAACCCTTTGTATAAAAATGCTAAGATGCTAAAGCAATTGCAAATATACATTTAACATAAGAATTATTAAGCACCTTGTATGAGTCCCAAAGCACAGATTATGAGAAATTAACAATGCAAATACACTGTCTCTCAGGTCTGGGCTTCTTAAGCTCAAAAGAATCCAACTGTCCTATGCCTGCAAGTGGAATGAGCTGAAAATGCACTTTTCCTTCGGCTGACAACTATGCACTGAGACCAAAACCAATGCTTCAACTTTTCAGTTACCTTTTGCAATCGTTGCTTTCACAGATCAATACTTGTTAAAAATTAGTTCTATCTATCTATATACACACACTGGTAATGTTAATTGATAATCCTAGACCAAAATTTTAAAAGAAAATTGCCACAGGTGATCTTTTTGAGCCAAACTAACATTGGATTAAATTTATTAGAAATTCAGTGCCATTTAATAGATTAAATCTATTAGCTCAGTGCCATTTCATTGCAAGTTACTGAAAATCAAACATACTTGACTATAAATGTTTTCTTTAAATGCTCTTTTCATTATTCAGAATACCTGGCATTGCATGTCACAGCTATTTAAAAAGACATTTCTGCTTACTCTTATTGCATCCACCAATCAGCAAAAAGTCTAACAATACTAAGAAACAGAACACATCGGTCTAAAATTTATGGCTGTCCTTTAGTAACACATTTTATGTGCCTGTTGAAGGATTATCTTTGGAGTAATTTTGACAACTCAAGTAGTTTTCATTAAAAATGAAATAAAGATCACTTTATCAGGCTAATACTAATGTTTTAATTTTTTTAATTAAGATCAAACCACATCAAAATTAGGGGATACAATGAAAAACCTGTGTATTACACTGCCTAAATACGGCAACACTAAGACAGCTTGAAATATGACTGAGGAAGGAGATAAACAACACAAAAAAGATGAAAATGAAAAACCAAAATTAAGGATACATATCCACACAGATGGCCAACTTTTAACACACAGAAGACCTCAGTTCAGTTTGGTCATCTGAATTTCCTGTCTCATGGCACAAGGAATTTACTGTTCACCTGAGGTCTGCCTTTGCCTCTTTATTACTTTTATATAACAGAAGTACTTTTCTTTCCTCTCTTACATCCAATTATTAGATCTCTGGACAATTGCATTTCTCTTCAGTGTGCCTTATGATTATACTGCTGTTATTAGATTCTAATTCTAATGTAAACTTAGAGCATTAAATGCAGCGGTTTGTTTACATACCAGTTATTCTCAAAGAAAATAACTTTCTTTGGATGTGTGCACAGCACGCTACTCTTTCCATCTTCTGAGCAATGAAATCATGACATTTTCACCAAAGCATCCACCAGAGTCTGGCCTGAGAAATCAAATCCCTCACACACCAAGCAGGGCTTGTTTCTTTTTCCCCATACAACACACACTGGCCACAAGAACCACAAAGCTTATGGCTTTAGCAGATTTCCCCCAAATCAATGACTACAGTGTAAGGAAAAGAACAAGTTTCGACTGCGCAAACCAAGAGCCTTATTTCCACCTGTTAAACAACTCTGCCTATCAGCAGAGTCTGGCACAGAGGAACAAACAGACTGTATTTAAATGAATCAAAACTTTATTTCTAATTTAATTCAGCAACAATGAAACTACATACGGGAACAACTATATACATAAAGAAACAAGTCTCTACATTGCCTATTGTCCAAGAGGCTCCTATTGTTCATAGGAGTCTATCCTGAGAAGCACTCATAAATAAATGGGAAAATATAGCTCCGGATCATGTTCCATCCTGCAGGTTGGGCACATGCCAGTAGTCTCCAAGGCAACAGGGAGGCACTCACTGCAGAAGACATGACCACACATGGTTGTCACTAGCTGTCGTCCACTTCGCAAAATCTGGAAGAAAGAAATCCACAACATGTATTGAGAGGAATGAATTTGAGCTTGCTGCTCCATTGGCACCAGGCAAATGAGACTTTGGAGCCTCTGGAATCAGAATAACAAGGGACCCACAGAGCTGCCAGTGCCGTCTTGGCAAGGGCTTCTCACTCTACCTTCACCACCAAGAAGAGACTTGTGGAGCTTCACAGCACGGGCTGTGCTTCCAGCCAGATGCCCACACCATCCCACATCAGCCTTGTGTAGCTTGTGACTTGTGCAGCTCCCCTTCTGGCTGCTTCCTCCTCCCACAGAGCAGAAAGGAAGACAACAGGTGGATTCTTACCTGAGAGTAAAAATCCATGCAAACCGGACACCTAATAATAACAACTCCTTGCTCTGCACTAGAGGGAACAGAACAAGAAAGAACATGCAGCTGTTAATATCACCACACTTCAAGGCTGACTGCTACATAAAATCTCACCTAATCATGCAACTGACTAGCCTTGACACATTTCCTTTGAAAAACCCTGGTGTCCTTAAGTCTCTGTTTCCTGCATGTAATGAGGATTTGGGGTCTCCCTGCCCTGAGGGGAAGAGTGTCCTGATTTTCACCAGGAGAAAGGTGCAGTCAGTCACCCAGCTCTGGGATTTGAAATAACAGCACGGTCTAGCACTGTCCAGTTTGTGTGTGGCAACTTTGACTCCCAGGAGGTCATGAATAACAGCTTTGTAACTACAGCATCCAGCTGTCCTCTGGGAACTATTCGCCCCAGAATATTCATTCCAGGACCCAGTTCTAAACTACAGAGTAACATGGCTCTGGCAAGATGGCTCAAGCCCCGGGAAGGAGCCTTTGGTCAATGCTAAATGCTGCAGCACTGAGCTCTTTCAGCCTCACCCAAACCGAGCAGTTAGATTTCAGTAACTCAGAAGCTTGAGACTGAATGAAGAAAGGGTTCCGTTTCTATATTAACCTAGCTGTGGGGTTTGTTCACCTATAGACCTAACAACCAAAACTTAAACATCTACAAATTCATTGGCAAAATGCACTATGGTTTAGAATAGTAGAAGCCCTTTAGGTGGCATATTTAAGACCTGACACCTCAAAGTTCCATACTCAAGTTCTCTCCCTCATTGCCTTTCCAAAAGGCTCAAAGCACACCAGCTTAATTAAAACCTGTGGTTTTCCCCTCCATCCCAAAAAAACCACTTTAGAAAATCTTATACCATAATTCTCATGTTCTTTGTCTTCCCTAGTGACACAGACACCTGGTTTAATTTAAGCAGTCTAAGGCATTGCATCTTTCTCATCCTGACAGAGTGTTCCTCCAGCAGGACTTTCCTGTTTCTCTGCAGAATGGGGGTTTTACTCTACCGGCACCCAACTTGAACTGCAAGATCTCCATCACAAAAGCAAACAAATCAGGGCTTGTGCCATCCGGCACTGGCCGTGAAAGCGTGACCTCCACAACCGCCTGTGTGCAAGTCTACCTTGGGAAGAAGGGCTACAGCTCCAGGAGAACAGCAGCCACCTGGCACTGTTCCAGCAGGAAATTTCTGTTGGAATATGCCTGGCTGCAGCCTGCTGGTCCCATGGTGCCCAGCCCCATTGATAACAGTGGAAGTATTTCCACATCTAACATCAACACCAGTGCTTATCAGAAAAAGCAAATGCAATACTAAGCTATGGCCTGTGACCAATCCCCCTTCCTTGCTACACCCCCACACTCCTCTCCAAGGTTCTGTGCCACTGTGTTCTGCACGTCTGCCTTGGGCTGACTTTTTCTCCCAATACAAATGGTATCATTTGCTATCATGCAACATGGGAAAAGGAGGAAAACGAGTAGGGAAGGCTTCAAAGATAAACCAGGCATAGCTGCATAACTTAGTCCTACACACAAAAGAAAAAAAAGGCACAAAACTCCGTGTTTGATAGGGCATGAGCCATACGTACTCTGAACTCTGAGTGTTCTCCCTCTCTGATCCCGGTTCTGAAGGGGCTGAGTCAGCCACAGCTGCATCATTAGCTCCTGTTCCATTATCAGGGACATCCACCTGTTCCTGGTTGTTCAGTGTAACATTTCTCCTTTCTTGTCCAGACACTGCAATTTAATTTTCAGAAGTTAGACCTTTCTTCTCTCTCTCCATAGAGCCACATTTGAAATTAGTTATATAAATAGTCAGCAATGGTTCCTATTTTAAATGGACTCCATTCAACTGGGTTAAAAACAATCTTAAACAAACTACTTTTCCAAAGAGTAAGGCTGAACCCTTCCAGATATTGTGACTACTCTCCTATGGATCAACACAAAATATTTGCTCTGTTCTACCAACGCACAACTTGAAAGGCAACCTGAGAGATTGCCTCAATGATGATCCCTGGAAACTTATAAAATTAATTCAAGCAGTGACTCCCTAGAAATTGTCATCCTCAGCCTCCTGAGTAAAGGTAATTTGAAAATGGAGTTATACAGGATGCAAAATGTAGAATATGTAGAAGATTTCTTAAGAAAGAATGCTCTTTGTATTGCTGTATTTGATCTTTGTATACTTTCAAGCCAAATCAACTGGAAGGGAAATTTAATCCATTAAATAGACAACAATTAACAAACAAGCTCTAAGTGACGCCCATGGGGAAGAAAAACAAATTCCTTGTTGGCAGAATTGCCTTGGTAGGCTTCAGGGCTTGACACGCCTTAAGGAGCTCCAACCTAGGGGAAGGTTAACAAGGCTTGGGCAGAAGGATGCCAGTGGACACAAAGAATGCAGAATTGAGGGGCCAAAAGGACATCCGGCATAACTCCCAAGATGAGGAAGAAATTAAGAAACCCAACTCTCCTGAAATCAACTCTGACCGGAAAAAAGAAATTCCTGCAGGGGGAGATTGCAGCCATCATCTCACAGGGCAGCAACTCAAGAAACTCCCCAGCCCAAAACAAGAGGGAGACTGAGCAATGGGCTGAGTGGACTAATTATGGAGAGAAGTGAGATAATCATTAACCAAAAGAAGACAGAATACTCTCGAATAAGAGAAACGCGTCATTTGTAACCAATTAATGCTAATTTCTTTGTTTTTTAAAATTTATAAAAAAAAGTCTTGATAGTGGGTGTGTCTGATTTCTCAAATACCACTGAGCACCCAGACTTGTGCAACACTGAAAGAAACAATCTATGTCTCTTTCAAGTGTATAATTATTGACCTGTTGTACCCCAGTAACAAATCCAATTGTTGTGGTGAACACATTGACCAAGTTACAGGGAGATCAGTTCTTAATGGCCTGGTCTGTAACAGCCAAAGGGTCAAGAAATGCTGTTTGCTTTTGAACTCTCAGAATCTACAGGCAACAAGGACCTCTGCAACTCCAGTGTCCATGTGACAATAATCAACCACTAACCCATTAAGACTGCAGAAAGAGTAACCAAATTAAACTTCCTTCTGCATAAGTACCCAGCTACCACTTTGATTTCATTGATTTTCCACTGTGACCGATTGAGGCCGTCACACACACATTGGAGCCATTCTCTAAGACGCTGGCCAGAGGCTTTAGCCCTGCCCTTTGCCTTTTGCTAAAGGCAGTTTCAATCCCTGCTGCTCGAGTTTCTTGGAAAGGAACAACAAAAATAACTACTACATTTTAGATAAAAATCTGTTACCACCTGTAAAACATCAGCTCACCTTGAAGAAGCTTCCATCAATGCACATAGGAAGGGAGAGAAAAGAAGATACAGTTAGATTTGGTGATCCCCCCTGTGCTGCATGCAAACCTCAGCTCAGAAAGCAGTCATAGCAGGGGAGGTGAGGAAGGGTAGGGCATCACCCTCTAAGTTTGTTTAAGAGCATTCAAAGCAGCAGCACAAGGAGCTGCTGCCCAGAAAGCAGAAATGTGGGTGCTACCGATTCTGCCCTCACTGCTGCAACAGGGTAGAAACAGAGGCAGCGTAGGAACCACCTGAACACCCTCCTCCCTTGTTCCCTGACACTGTTCCCTATTTGGATTTGACCTGGAGCTGTTTCTTCCCCTCATTCTCCCCCTAACTGGCAGGTTCTGCTGTGATAACCATAAACACTTCATATTAGAGGAACAGCTGCTGAAGAATGGAAACCACAACAGAGATTTGGGAGCAAAGAATTCTATCAGTCAGTGCTAGAACTACAAGGAACACACACATCTGCCAGTGCCATCCTGGCAAGGGCTTCTCCCTCTACTGACACCACCCAGGTGGGACTTGAAGGAAAGTGCAAGCTGGAGCTTCCCAGTAAGGGCTGTGCTTCCACTCAGCTGCCCATAGCACCCACCTAAGACAACTGAGTTGTACAGCTGCCCCTCTGTCCCCTCTCCTCCCACAAGGCAGAAAGGACAACATGTGGATCCTTACCTGTGAGTAGCAACTCATGCAAATCACGCAGAGGAGACTAGCAGAGGGCCTTGTGTTATAGAGAACAGATGCAGAAAGAACATGCATTAATTTCTCCATGCATGACAGGTTGCCAATACCGAAATGTCAGAAAATAAAACATCCCTTATTCTTATTTAGCAACATCCCAGCACAACAGCAATATAATTTCAATTACTTTTATGTACCTCAAGCTCTTCATTGTCCCTCAAGTGTTACTGAAATATATATTCAATTCATATTTAAGGAACAGAGAAGTAAAGGCCATAAAATTTGGCAGAAACCTGTTGCTATCATATATTAGAAATTAGACATTGGAGAGATATTTTATCTGTCACATACCATTCAATATCTTGTGGCTCCTCTTCATTCTCATTTGCAAGTACCTCTGCTGCATTCTCTGCTGCTCTGGAACCAGGTGAGTATTGCTGGCTCTGCTCCCAGCAGTGAGGAAAAACAGAGACAGATTAGGAGTTGCCTGAATATTCCTGAACAACCTGCTCTTCTCTATAAGTTCCCTAAGTGGATTTGGCCTGGAGTATTTTCTCTCCCTTTTTCTCCCCCAAAAGGCCTAATGATAACTCTAAGCACTTTGTGTTAGATGGACAGTTGTGAACAACAGAAACCACAACCACAGGAATTTGGAGCAGAGAGCAATTGCCTGCTCTATTGGCACCAGGCAAACAGGACTTGGAGTATCTGCAGTCTGTCAATCAATGGTAGAACTGTAAGAACACAGATCTTCCAGTGCCATCCTGGCAAGGGCTTCTCCCTCTATGGACAACACGAAGAGGGATGTGCAAGATGGAGCTTTCCAGCAAGGGCTGTGGGTCCTCACCTCTGCACTGTCATCTTCACGCATTGGAGGACTAATGAGAATATCTCTCCATGCACTAGAGGGAGCAGAACCAGAAGAACACACAGCTGTCAATTTCACACTGCACAGAGACTACCAAGACATAAAATTGCAGAAATTGAAAAAAAAACCCTTATTCTAATTTAGAAACATCCCAGCCCAGAAACACAATCAGTGCAAGAGCTTTTATGTACTGCAAGCATTTCAGGGTATCGCAATCCATAATGTAAGAATCATTCAATATTGCCTTCCTGAATGGACAAGAAGGGTTTCTCCTGGACTTTTTCTGGGTTTTAGGGTGTTTTTTTCCCCATTAGTTCCCATCTAGACAGGCTGCTATGCTTCAAATCAGATTCCATCACACAGAATTAAGCAGAATCCAACAGCCTAGCAAAAACCTGTGTCTACCGCATATCAGAAATTACTACACTTTGGAGAGATGCTTCGTCTGTCACATACCCATCGCTATCTCTTGGTTCCTCTTCACTGTCAGTCGCCCCTAGCTCAGCTGAATTCTCTGCCTCTCTGGAACCATGTGGGTACTGCTGGCTCTGCTCCGTGTCCTGCACCTCTGAGTCCTCATCCTCCCTAGCTGGAGTACTAGCAGGACCTGCTGCCCATGCACTAGAGGGAACAGAATCAGAAAGAACATGCAGCCATTTGAACATGGAGCCAAAAATTTCATGGGAGACAGAGAGTTACCAACACATAACGTTGATTCTGATTAAGAAACATCTCAGTGCAGCACCACAACTGTTCCTTGAAGTGCTATGTAGAGCTAGCATTTCAGCATGTATCAAGCCACACTGTAATAAATATCCAACCGTAGCTGCATGAAAACACAGAGAAGGGAAGAAAAGAAAAAAGAAAAAAGTAAGAAGAAAAAAAAAAAAAAGAGAAAAAAGGGGAAAAAAAGGAAAAAGGAAAAAAGGAAAAATGAAAAAAAAAAAAAAAAAGGAAAAAAGAAAAAAGGTTCAGCTGGATTTTGCTATGTAGTTTTTTTGGATTCTTGTACGTACTCCTCAGCCAGACAGGCCATGATTTTCTAGCTCTGAAGTTTCTGCACAGAATTCAGCAGAACCCAGAAACTTGGCAAAACCCATTTCCTACCATCCATCAGAAATTAGAATTGAGAGAGATGTTTTACTCTCATATACCCATCATTATCTCTTGGTTCCTCTTCATCACGAGTTGTCAGTGAATTCTCTGCTGATCTGGAAAGATGTGATTGCGGCTGGTTCTGCGCCCTGTCCTGCAGTGGGGAAAAGATGGAGACAGATTAGGAACGGCTTGAAACAACTCTGTCCTGCTTCCCTGTTTCAGTTCCCTGACTGGATTTGGGCTAGAACCTTTTCTTTCCCTGGTTAGCCCCAAAAAGGGCAACTTCTGCAGTCATAGCCCTAAACACTTCATGTTGGATGAACAGCTGAAGGGTAGAAACCACAACAGGCATCGAGAGTAAGGAATTCCACTTTGCTGCTCTACTGGCACCAGGCAAACAGAACTTGGAGTATGTGCAGTCTGTCAGTCAGTGCTAGAACTACAAGGAACACACAGATCTGCCAGAGCCATCCTGGCAAGGGCTTCACCTTCTATGGACACCACCAAGGAGGGACTTGGGGAATGTGCAAGTTGGAGCTTCCTCACAAGGGCTGTGCTTCCACTCAGCTGCCTGTACCATCCCACCTGAGACGACTGAGTTGTCCAGATGCTCCTCTGTCCCCTCCCCTCCCACAAAGCAGAAAGGACGAGAACATATGCATGCTCACCTCTGAGTCCTCATCTGACCAATATGGAAGATCGAAATCAAGTAGTAGCCAATCGCTAGAGAGAATAGAAGAACAACATGGAGTCAAAAATTTAGCTGAGCACTAAGGGCCACCAAGAAAGAAAATGCTGGTACTTAAAACATCCCAAATTCTGATTAAGATACATTCCAGTCCAGAAACACAATCATTGAAAGAATTTTTGTGCACTGCAAGCATTTCAGCGTGTCAAGCCATAGTCTTGCTTGTCCATCACTGTGAGATGGACAACTTGTAAGAAGCTAAGGCTTTGCAAAAAGAGAAGAAAGAGTTCTGCTGGATTTGGTTGGGCTTGTTTTAATTCTCTTCCAGGCAGGCCACTATATTCCAGGTCTGAAATATTTGCACAGAGTTAAGCAGAACCCAAAAGTTCGGCAAAAGCCTCTTTCTACCGCATATCTCAAATTAGAGTTTTGATAGACACTTTCTCACATACCCATCATCTTCTCTTGGTTCCTCTTCATCATTCCTTGCCACTGGCTCGGCTGAATTCTCTGATGCTCTGAAAAGATGTGGCTGCTGCTGGCTCTGCTCCCTGTCCTGAAGTGGGGTAGAAATGGAGGCACTTAGGAACCACCTGAACACTGTACTTCCTGCTCTCCTGTCTCAGTTCCCCAGTTGGGTTTGGGCTGGAGCTGTTTCTTTCCCTCTTTCTCCCTCAAAGTGGCAAATCCACCTGTAATAGCCTGAACACTACTTATTATATAAGTATAATTATACTCACTATATAAACAGTGGCTGAAGAGAAAAATCCCCTATACCCAAACGTGCTCTTTTGTTTGCTGCAAGTGGGACAGGGTCATGCAAATTCTGTTGCAAAATTTGAGGCTTTTTCTTTGCAAAGGTTCAGGAACAAGCCTGTCAGGTTATAACTGCCATGCAACGTTTGCTGCATGTTTCTGCTTTGCACAGCAGCAGTGGCATCCCAAAGTTGAGCAGATACACTGCACCATGGGCTGCATCAAAGCATATTCTTTCAAAATAGTAAGGGAAAATGAAAACATCCCAGATGTGATGCTTTTAAAGATTTCTTGCAATAAGGATCAAGAATTGGTGTCTATTCTTATCAGATGCAGTTGCATTTTACGTCTCAGTGGCTGGGCTACCTCAAACTGATGTTGCAGCTAAAACACGGCTTGCTTGGGAAGTCAAAGACTTCCTGTGCTCTCCTTTAAAGCATTGAAGCAACAACGTCTTTTAGGTTGTTCACCCACTCTCTGCAAGCAATTCTCAGGCCTGCTGATGTGTTCACAAGCATGTTTGGGGTAGACTGGGAACTGTGTCTAAAGTGTAAATCAGAGCCATCTTTCAGCCTTTGAGGCCAGGGTACTTAGTAAGATTTCAGAGGGCAGGCAAGAAAACTACTTTGAATGCAAGATGGAGAGGAGTGTGCCCGTTACTACTTACCACAGCAGACTCATCATCACTGACAACGACGACCTCAGGCTCAGAAGGTTCACCTGTGAGATCGATGACTTCTGCACCAGATGGAAAACAGAATATTAGAACCAAGGTCAGAGACTGCAGAGGAATGAAATGGGCTACCACTGTGGAACACTGGATTCACTGTGGCCACAGTTTCAGGAAGGTGTCCAGCATTTCACTCAAGCTTTGCCCTCAGCAGTCCAAAGAGAGCATTGGCAGCCCTGTCCTCTGAAGGGGCAGCACAAGAGGAAGAGCAGCTGTGCTCCTCACAAATTCGGTTGGATGACAACAGCTTACGGGAGGTTCACATCAACAGATAAATCATCACACACAGGGGAATGTTTAGCACACAGTAGAAAAAAAACCAGACCACAACAACGAGTAATTTTATAGCACCATGCTGTAGATTGTTCCCCTGAAGGATGGACCACAGCTGATGACAAATTTTCCTTCTCTTTGTCCAGCATGGGAGATCCCAGACTCAGCTCGCCACTTCCACTGTGGCAGCTGCATGGACTGCCAGCTCATCCAAGCACACACTCAGGTGTTTGAGCAGCACTTGAGGACCTTTGCTAGACAGCTCCTCTCCCACTTGCGGCCAATGTATCGAGATCAGTAACAAACCAAAACAGTTGTCAGAAGACTTGTTGCTTAGGGGTGCCATGCCAGGTGCTTCCTCAACCCCAAGGTTTCCCTTCCTCCCCACTAAAGGGCCGAGAAACTGGCAAAAGCAGGTCCTCACCCTCCAGAAGCAGTTTCTGTTCTTACCAGGCTCAGAAGCAGGTGAACCACTTTGCTCAAGGTCTCTTGGCTCTGTCTGCGAAGTTTCGCCTGCGCTGGAGGTCAGCAGCTTGCTCCGTTTCCGAGCTGGTCTGGAATCAACTGCTCCTCCAGGGCGCTTTCGCTTCCGCTGAGAGAGAACAAAGCCTTAGCGTTTCCTGTGGCAGTAATATTAACACGGCCCTCAATTTTTGCAACACCAATGACAGCACACAGGGATACGGGATATGCTCCTGCAAAGGCTGGAATAAGCATCAAATGGTGCTATGGGCCATTCCCACCTGGGCACATCACCACAGGGAAAAGACATCACCCCTGATCTCCGACAAGCCGCCGCCCCAAGAAAGAGCCTGTCCCAATGGCTTGAAAATGAGGAGACCAGTTCCCAAGTCCATCAGGTTGCTGCTCACACCGTAGGCTTTTCTGGACTACCACGAACACCCACAGAGATTCAAAACCTTCACTATTCCAGAACATCAAGTTACATGAAGTTTTCAAAGGTTTCTGTTCCTGTGCATTTGCTACAAATTCTTGAAATCCTTTCTACAAATACCCTGGCAAATGTTTCAAGAATCAGATTTGCATTGAGCAGCAAAGTACTTACTGAGCTCATGGTGTTTCGTGACCAAAAACCACCGGCCAAGTAAGTGGGACAAACACCAAAAAAGGAATGTCCGGGATGTGATCGATCCCTTTGGTTCCTTTAGGTAGCCCACTGCAGATTTTTCGGATGTACAGAAAACTGCTGTTCCAAACCTATCAGAAAAGCAGAGGGGAGATTACCTATTTGGAATGCCAGTTTTCTTGGACACCCCCATGCCCTAAGATTCCCAGTCCCGAGTCTCCAGTTCCTGTCTGAAGCTAAACAGGAAGTCCATGCCTCTGGCACTCAAGCCCACCTGTAGCCCATCCTGCAGCCCAGCCCAGCCCCTCAGCATCAGAAGCCTTTTCAAGAATCGTCTGCACTCACCTGTACAGTCAGTCCAGAGTTTGGCTCGCAAGTGTCAGCAAATCGCTCTCTATTCCCACCCGGGATGGAGAAGACGGATGCTCCGCGTCTGCTGCGCAGCAGAGAATCCGTCAACTGGCTCAACAGAGTCCGTGCCAACAGAACCTGGGGAGCAGCAGTGCCCCTGGCAACCGGGGCCAACATTCCATGCCCAGGTAACGGGTGTCCCGTTTGCTCACCCATGGAGTTCCAGAGCTCTGTGGAGGTACCGCAGCCGTCGCCTGGTTCTGCTGCCACCCACTAGATCAGGGTGCTCGCGGCCCTGTCCAGCCTGGCCTGGAACGTTCCAGGGACAGGGCATCCACAGCTTCTCTGGGCAGCCTGTTCCAAGGTGTCACCACCCTCACAGTTCTTCCAAACATCTGATCCCAATCTCCCCCGTCCTAGTCTAAAGCCCTTCCCCTTTGCCCAGGGCTCCCTGCCCACTTTGGGCACCGGAAGGCCGCAGTGAGGCCTCCCCAGACCCTGCTCCCCTCCAGGCTGCACAGCCCCGCCTCTGCCAGCCTGGCTGCCCAGGACAGGTGCTCCAGGCCTCCACACATGCCCACGGCCTCCTCCGG